>JAYRBW010034971.1:0-11973 GCA_036023295.1 Invenusta paracnida | reverse complement strand
CACACCTACTTAAAATTAAATATTTAGGGATTGTAAATGAGAGTACTTATATAACTATTATAGCTATAAATTTTATTTTTTTCGGAAAATAAATTAAACATCAAAAATAAATGTATTTAATAAGTAACCCCCTATATACTATTAAAAGCTGGCAACATCTTGCAGTCACAACCATACCACAATTATCAAGCATCTCACTATCCTTTACAATATAAGTAATATATGGCCAAGTACTCCACAATTGCCAACTATTTTGTTCAATATCTATCTAATATTGACATAAAATTATCAGTCCAATTATGCTTTTTTAGCACTAAATTATTATATTAATATTGAGCAGTCTAAAACACTTTTTAGTATAAATTTACAGTCTTTATTCTGATGCCCCATTCAATATTACTAATCATGTTCTTTATCAGAACTAATCACTTTGAAGATTTAATATGCTTATAATATATAAAGCCATCAACATATTGTTTGATTCTTCCTCATTCCCTTAAGTATATCACAATGCCATCAAGAATAATAATATTATGCATTTTTGCTGTATACTATAGTATACTATATAGATATCTATGATACTAGAGTGGCACCCCCTTTATCAAACACAGCATTTATAGAATTTTATTCTTCATTATGGTCTGGAGTTTTATCTGCTGCACCCCTTTTTATTTCATAGTTTTATATATGTATATGTCATTAAAAAATATATTTAGATATCTCAGTAATAAATTTATATATAGTTTTTCTTTTAGTAACCATTATTTTTAAAAAGTATACTTTATAACAGAATGACCTACTTAGTAATATTCATATTCTAAATAAAGTTATTACCAAAAATAGTATCTTACTTATATTTCTAATAAATGTCTTTAAGTTAAATAGGCATATGAATTATTGATGATCATTTAACTTAATATATAATGACTTTCTCTTACTATGAAAATCAAAAGAGCCAGGCTTCTCATACACTTTCATTTCTTTGTCTATACATCCATATATATAGACATTATATTCTTATAATATTCTCCCATAAAAGAAACCCTATCCTAAAGAATAGTACCCTAGATTTTTTATTTGTGCATTTAAACATATATAAATAATATTTTAAATAATTTTTAGCATTCATTTTAATGCAACCCATTACCCCCTGACCTAAAGAATCCTAACACCTCAGATTTTTATTTGGATATTTTATAAAAAATATATTTTAAATTCTTTTTAGTTTTAATTGAACCTGCCTCAATATAGTATACCCTTAATATCTCCTCCTTAAAGCTATATAATCTAATGACTGCAATTTACAATTCATTAAATTTTCAGCTTCTACCTTCTAAAAAAATATCTATTACAGCCCTTTGAAAATTTCTGTACTATCAGCTTATGATTCTCTATTGCCATCTGTGATTAAAATTTCTGCTTACTTTCTAAGTTCTTAGGAACAAGAATCTCTATTATTGGCCTCTGCAAAAATGTATACTCTTTTAAACATAGTACTGCCCTAGATAAGAATCTCTATTATGGCCCTCTAAAAGTTCTTCTATTGCTGCCCTTCATCAAAACTTCTAGTGCTGTACCCTTCATAAAAATCTCAACTATGGCCTTCTATAATATCTACACTACCACTCAATAAAATGTTATACTGCCAACTTACACAAGAATCTTTATTTCCACCTTCCAAAGTATTCTCTACTACTGTTTTTCATGATATTTTTACTCAATTTCTACTCAATAAGGCATTTTCAATTTTATTTAATATAAATACATTTTAAGTGTAGCTACCAGTCTGAAAAGTTTACTAAAACTCTGCAAAGTATAATAGATGACTTTCTAGGACTAAAACTTCTCTTGAAAATATTCTGGCTGTGCAACTGACTGTCACTATTGAGCTTCATAAAGAGTGAAACACACCTGCTATTTGGGTATGTGGTGATTGGCATGATTTTATCATTTTTCAATTCTGAAATTATCAGTTGTAAATTTCCATTAAACCAAAAATACATGTATTCATGTGTCATTAATTATATATAAATGTTTCTGCAGTTACTATATCCTTCAGTTTATACTTTTTTAAAGTTAAAAATTGTCTATTTGACATTTTTATTTATACAAGATTTTAATAATTTAAGAAACAGTGTCATAAATTTAACCCAAAAGTTTGAAGCACCCCCTTTGGTTATTTACATATTAATACCCCTTGTGAAATTGCTACCCTCCTTGGGAAAAACCTGGTTGCATACTTGGGTATATAGACATGTCCAGTGATGCATAATATATTTCATAATATATTATGAATTATTTTATTTAAATGTCAGTTTAGTAAAATATTGATATTTTCAATAAAACAATTCAACAGAACAGCTCTAGGGGTCAGATTATCATCAACATGTTGCTTCTAATGCCTGATTAATGAGAATTGAACATGTTATAAATTATTAAATTAGAAATAGACCCCCACAGTAAATTCTGAGCTTGGTAAATTGTCCATGGAATAGGAAACATCAAATTTTTACTATCAAAAGTTTGCTTAAATTTTAGAAGAGACTGGAGTGTTCTGCCAACCAAGCTACCTTTTTGAGAGAATATTCATGTATATATACATATATATATATAATTGCGTGATATAAAAAGGAAGGGAGTCGAACCCTCTATATTTCTCAGTCAGATCTTTTATTATAAGCATAACTTAGACAGATAGACACATTAAGTTCTTAACAGAAAATTTGTTTGCCATTGATAAACTTGTTTATGTCATACATGTTTAAATATATTACTTATTTATAAAATGTAATGATATACATTTAAAATTAATAAAATCAAACATCATACATTAAAACTTCCTTGAATTCCTGTTAACCATTAACTTTATTTACTAACCTTTTCAAAATTATTAATAAATTATTGTTGTTACTCATTAATCTATCACTGTTATTGACATGATATTTTAAAGTTATCATTATAATATACATTACAATAGACACTTAAAAATAAATATATGTAAAACTGTTCTTATTTCTAAGAAAAAAAATGAAATATTACTATAGGCTGTCAATAAATAAGAGATCATTGATAGTTATATGTAATTGTTAATAGGAAAATTTTAATGTGAAATATAGCTATGCAGTAGATTGATTTTATGCAAAGTTATTATTTGGTGTTTTGTTTAAATTATATAATAATAGGATATATATACTTAATGTTTTCATTAAATTATTTTTTAATATTTAGATTTAAACTCTTTGAAATTTAATTATTTGATTAATTCTAAATATTGATTTTTAAGTAAAAAGAAGAACACGTCGGTAGAACACATTTAATAAATTAATTGTAAATTATTCAATTATATAATAAATATAATAAATCTAACTGTTGTACATACATAGAAATTCTGTTCACTTTGGCTGTACATCTCTGATGATATGCCTTGAAACTATAGTTAGATGTACATTAAATGTGTTCTACCGACGAGTTCTTCTTTTTAATTAAAACTATAAATGGGAACAAATGTATTAAATTTAAACATTTCAAAAATATTCTCTTTGTAATGCCAATGATTTATTATTATGCTGCTTTGTAAGATAACTTCAAATGACTAGATTTTATTTTGTACTAAAAATCATCTAATTCATCAGGCTGCTCTGCTCAGAAATACAACTTTCTGTCTGTCAAATATGTAGCAATGAAGTTTGTACTTACCAATGTAATAATGGCTGGCAATTATCGAAAATTGATGGTGCCTAAATTAATTGGCACCTAAAGGTGTAGATAACAGAAAAACTCAAGATGACTATTGATTTCATTATGTTTATTTAAAAAATGATAGTTTTGTAACTGTTAAGCTTCCAATTCATTTTAGAGAAAAGTTATTGTATAAACATAACATATGTTACCTACTGTTTTCATTATTTGCCTCAATAAGCAGTAAGAAGTACTAATAAATATAATACTAATTATAATAATGAGTTAATAAATATTATTTTAATTTTTCCACTTTAAAAAGATATTATAATTTCTTTAGTTGTATTATTACAAAAAATTAACTTTTGGACACATTACTAGCTTATTTATATGTCATTTGCAACCAGAATAAACATCCAATAATGGTTAACATAATGTATTGCATATTAAGAATTGTACATATTGTTTGATTTTTATATATAGATTATTTTGTAACTATATATATAGCCAATCAATAAATAGGATCTAAAATAATTATACTGATTAATTAAACCATATAAATAAAAATAATTTACTGAAATAAATAAAATAAATAATATTTTAATATAGTAAACAAACATGTACTAGCATACAAATTAAGTAAAATTAAAACAAAAATATAGAAAGTTGGCTAGACCACACCGCTAAATTAATTAATTAATTTTTATTCTATATTATTTTTATTAATGTGTTCATATACATCAAATATATCTGTCTAAATACCTACAGTTTATATCAAAAGAAACATTTTATTATTTGAAGTATTAACCCAATAGTGCAAAAATAAGATAGGTATATAGAGGATGTCAGCTATGCCAGAAATATTGTCACAGCAAAAGCATCTATGTAAGCAGAATTATAAATTTCTCTGTTGTCAATTTATTTACACTGAAAGTATGTAGCATTGGATATTGTTTATTTTTCAATATTTAATATTCAAAATTTCTGATTTTGGTTGAGAATGGCTTCGGTTAGAAGCCGAAATATATAACCAAGCTTATTAATTATATATTACGTCTTTTGTCCTTCCTTATATTATAATGATCCATAAAATATTAATAAAATACGGAAAACAAAAATAGATTATGTATTTCTAAAATACGTGAGTACGACTAACAGGACGAAATTTCAAACTTGTCTTGCACTAAGTCTTCCGCATTCGACTAAGGACTAATTAACATGATATTGTCTACCTAAATATAAAAAAAGGCCGGTAAAAACCATTGTTTTACTAAATGAACATGAATGTTCATTATTTTGATGGATCTCATCTCTAATTTTATATATTGAAGAATTAGTCTTTTTACATTGTACACGACTGTAAGGAAAATGCTTTGTTTTTATGCTTATTGATATATGGTTTTAGAAATTTCTGCTTAATTGTTTTACGTAATATCTTACTTTAGCATACATTAGGTATTTATAAATCAATAGGCGGCGGAAGATACATTTTATTGGCGGGGCCAAATTTTACGACACATTTAGCAAAGGTTGTGTCTGATCAGCACCCACCAGTTACAGTTACAGGAGGCTTAACACTTTTTCTCTTTTAGATGTCCTATAGAATGCATTTCAATGTGTCTAAAAAATTAATTAGTATTTTTTGCTAAATGGGTAGCTTTTATATAGTGCAACTTTTGTTTTTAGAGTGGCTTAAATTATTTAACTATTTAATGTATAAAAATATTTTATTTTAGATGACAGATATAGCATAAAAAAGTAATAATATCAATAAACTGTTAAATAACATATTTTTCACCATAGCAACAATAAAAATTTACTTTATTCTAATTTGCATTTTTTAAACGACATGTAAAACTTTTTTCAGTGCGGCTGCAGGAAAATAATAAGATAATTTCTGACAGCCCATTATACAGCTACAGCATATAATGTATATATATATAATGCATATATATATAATATATATGTAATACAGCATATTATATAATTCAGTCTTAAAAAAGTATAAAGGCAAAATATTATTTAGCATGTTTTTTTATGAAAAAGGTTATCAAAACCAAAACCAATCAGAGGGCATCAGGCAAATAAATATATAACTGTTAATTAATATTTTACCCAATAAATTGCGTCATCACTCGTTGTTGACAATCTGGTAGGCAATGGAGTCAAAAGTTGCCGACCAATTGGTTGCCCATGGAAAACCTCGACAACCGTCTTCAGGTCTGTAATTGATACAGTTTTTTCGTTAGCAGTTGTCACAAAGTCCTACACCATAGTCAATTGAAAGGAAAGACATCTCATGTCAATTTCATTGCTATGCATCTCTTTGATTATTTCGGAACGTTACAATCCCTAATCGCAGCAGACAAAATCATTACTTCATGAAAGCTTTGCTTCTAACGATTCTTTGTTAAATCTTCTATTGATTTCACCGATATCGGAAGTAGGTACTCTTTAGGGGTTGCCAATTTGTGCTGCTGATCTTCCATCGTCGTTTCGGTGCGTTTCTGTATCGTGGAAAAGCAGGTGAAGACATTTCTAAGCTGGCAGCTTGATCAATGCATTCTTTGTAAAATTGGTCGAAATATTGATCGATGCGCTGTCGAGTCAGAAATCGCTTTCGACTGCTTCGGCTTCATTTTTTGCGTCGCGAATGGTTCAATGGACAGCCACATCGAAGTTGATAGTTGTTCTGTGGAACTGAAGATGATGTGACAGAGGTGACGACCAAAGAGAATGTTGAACTTTTCTAACATTGCTAAGCATCCACCAGATTTTTGATCATATTCATCCTATGCGCTATAACTAAACTCTTGACCAAATTATACGTCCAATACTGTATATATATATATATATATATTATGAGCTAAAACAACAATAATAACGTTTAATTTCTAAATATCAAAAATATCATATATTTCCTATGCAAATAGGTAGATATATTATTGTTTTCTTAGATCCAGATTTCTCGAAAACTAAATAACAGATCCGATTTGACAATTCATTGAGTGAAAACATAATTACTTAGAGTAATTATCATGTTTCATATAAAATATGGGCTAATACATCATTTTACTGGAAGTGAGAATTCGCTAATATTCCTCTGTTTTAAAAGCACACATAAACTGCAGACGAAACATATTGTAATTTATCTATTTTTGATAGTATTTATTCAAATTTTCTGGTTAGGGAAAGCCCCTATTTTCTATTCTAAAGTTAATTAGATAATTTAACAATATTTAATATTATCTATTTTTAAATAAAAAATATTTTTAATTTAATTTATTTCGGTCTATTTAATTATTAGAATTTATAATGTAATATTAATATATTTCTCTGAATTTTCTGTTTGTGAATTGTTCTATTCACATTAAACTCTAAAAAGTAGTATTGGGGTCCGGTGTTGATTTATTCGAGGGTTTGCAAATATAAAATGGATTGCATACCTATATAAAAATATTAGATAACTTTTTTGTAAAACAAACAATATATATTTCAAAAATGTCTTATAAAAATGTTAATGTATAAAAAACATATTTTCAGTGTGTTCTCTTAACCAAGATATTCTTTTATTTTAATTTGCTAATTCCTAAAATATTATTTTGTTTTTATTTATCATACATTTAAAATTCTCAAATCTGAATTTATATTTTTTCTAGTTGCTGCAAGAAATTAAACGCCCATTGTGATTAACTTTTGTTTCAGTTGTATGGAAAGGATGTTGTTTTTTGTGGTTCACAATGGGGTTGTGGAAACAGTCTTTATTAAATAGAGTACTTAATTTGTATATATCCTGTTTTCAAACATTTTTTTATTCTTATATATTTATATACAATATCATGTGCTGTAAGGCTAGTACAACCTTACTATAATCTGCATATATGTTTAATATTTTTAATTGTTATACCTACTTTAAGAATCTGTTTGTTTAAACACAAAATATTAAACAAATATTTCAAGACAAAATAGTATATTATAGGTGTGTAGACTATTTTACACTGCCGTCTAATACCTTCAAATATATGTTAATATTATTACAATAATTTTATTATTATACATATATTTATTAATTAATATTTTTATGCTTAAAGTTTACAATTTACAAACGCATATTTTGATTAATAATATATTTTATTAACCCCCAAAATCCCAGTACATCACTTTATAGATCATATACATATATGGTAGTCTACGTAATGACCAAAAGAAAGCCCAATTTTCACGACAATTTTCAATTCGACATAAGTACTGCAATTTTGTTATAATTACATGCTTGGGTAATATAATCCGAAATGAAAAATGTTGATGTTTTTAATTCACTCACCACAATTTGATTTAAAAATATATTTCTATATTATGATTTTTTTTATGAACAGAAAATAAATAATATTGTTGTATTATGAACGACACATTTTACAAGTCAAATTTAACATACCTACATTATTATTTAAAGACTAATAACTCGCAAACTATATAACTCATCTGATCACTCCTTGAAGTTTTTTACACATTGTAAATATGATTTTGGACTCTGTTTGATATATTCGATTTCAAATTCGTCCGATTCTTACATTTGGAGACGAAAGCAATATAACACTTAAAAAGTGAAACGTTCATTTAAAACAGTTATTGAATTTTGTTACAACACGCTAGTTTGCTGAAGGCATTGTCTAGTCTACTGTAGTGTGCATATTTGTATTGAAAACATGATTTATTTTCAATACTTGTTGCTTTTATATATATTTTTTCATGTAAAACAGAAACAAAAATAAGATAGCTAGAGTAATTTTTTTAAATCAATCAAGCTTCATGTCTAAAATTATATTTTGTTTTAATGTAGTTTAATATGTATAATATGTATATTGTATGGTATCTTGTAGTAAATTATGAGAATCATGTACATATATTTGGTTTATACTGTTAAATCATTAATCATTTTACAATGAATCATGCCATCATTTATAATTCATGATTTTCTACACGTGTTATGTTTTATATTAAAAAAATAATTTTAAATACATTTATTGTATAGTATTATCATGAAAACAAGAATATCGAATTTTATAATATGTAGGATACAAATTCCTGAGCGAGCGAAATTTGAATACTTCATTGTAACCTTGCAAAAGCTTAAATGTGTAGTTTTAATGCAATGGGGTTTTCTCGCATGCATACGCGTGTCTTCACTATACGAAAACTATTTAAGAGAAGGAATCCTTGCCTTCATTCTATTGCATTTCCCTTCTTTTGTAACGAACAAATAAAGTATTTTACTCCTATTCACGATCTAATTGATGTTGACATTGTTAGTTGTTACAGGTTTACTTTTATATAGATTCGAATAATGTATTTAAAATGATGAATTTATGCTGATATTTATCTTTCTAAATTGAAACCTAGATTTTAAACATGAGTTTCTAAATAATGGACACATATGTTTTCCAATTTGAGTTTAAAACAAACTATAAAACCATAACTAAAACCCTAACCCTAACCATAAAACCAAACTATAAAACTATAATGTAAGTAATACAGAACACATTAAGTATGTAATCATTTTTAATTGAAGCAATTTAGTTTTTACAGCATTAGCATTTATGAAATTGTTCTTCGCAATATATGTTTACACAGCATAAACAGTTTCCATTTGTAACATTTAAGGGTTTAACACAAAGTGTTAAGATGAACATGAAACTGTCCATGACAACATTTTTATGCTAAAAAATACCCCAAACAACAGTTTAATTTCAATTCTTATATAACTTCTTGAAAAATTATAAGTATACTATTTATGACTAATTTTCATTGCCATTCGAATGGCAAATGCAATTCCTAATGGCATTCCTAAGCGCCATATTTTTCGTTATCTGTAACAAAGAAATTAAATGATCGTTGACTATTGAACTGACGCAACATGTTGGTATATTATATTTTATTGATACGAATTATCTATAAATTATAATAATTTCTTCACACTGGTATAGAGTGTAAAACTCGCGAAATACAATATTTATCGTTTTTGTGTATTTCTTTTTGACTTGACCAATCCCATGAGTGATTGAGTTATCTTATGCTCTGTCGAATTTTCTCTATATGCTACATTTGGGATGTATGATTTATCATTATGAATTATATTTAAGTATCTGAATATTATAAATAAACCAATTTTACATATAAAGAATATAACTAGACATACAAAACAATCAGCGCTATTAAACACATAACATATTTATATTTATATAACTATAATTGTACTTATAAAAGAAAATTATAAATTGGTAATTTATTACTATGCTAATATATAATAATAGGAGAGCAGGCAGAGCTGGACAGATTTGCTTTTACCTTGTTGGGTCTTTACAGAGAAGACAGATCTATGTATTTTAAACAGAATGTATTGTAATAATTATATCTTGGTGCCATGTTTATATCAATTTATTTTACTGCTATACTATATATCATTTTATTTAACTTTTTGTTTTTAAATATTGACTTCCTTTGTATATATCAATTTCTTAAATGGCGGTACTTCCTATTATCAATATCATTTCAATGATTTTCTTTTGAGGAGCTCGTTTCTTGGCTTTCAATTTTGCGACGAGGTCGTTTTTGTTTAGATACGTAATAATAGCCGTACATTGAAAATACATGTATTGTTTCAATAAATAAATAAGAATTAGATGTAAGATGTTATATTCTATTAACATATAATTGTTATATTGTATTATGTATTATTATTGTTAACTATATTTATTATATGTATGTATTATTTAATGCTTATATTATCTGCTCATGGATGAGTCGATTTTTTAACTGGAATAATGAAATTTAACCATGTAGTGTAATAATATAAAGAATTTTAAAATTTATTTCGTATGCATCACGTTGTAAATTTTGTAATTTTTTATAAAGAGCATTACAGTAGAAAACTAGTAGTTTTAAACTGTATACACAAATCAATAAAGATAAAACTCTCCCTATTAACAAAAGAAATCAGATTTACCTCACATAGCTTATTTAGAAGACTTCCTATTGTTATTGATGTGTAGAAATTGCATCAGTAGAGACGGTATATTACCAGAAAACAAAGCATAGAATTATAATTATCTATCATAATGCTATGACCAAAAGATAAATTATGCTATCTACAAGGTAAAAGTGGGAATTTTCAATTATAGACTATGTACTTAATTTTAGAGAAATTTATACAAAAATACTGTATTATTTCAATGTACTTTTGATTCTCCATGTTAATTTCCACCACCTGATACACGACTATTTATGAAAGCTAAGCATTATACTACCAGGAGAGTAACTCCAATACGTTCATTTGGTGCGTAATCAGCTCACATCTAGTCATGTGGATTTAAAAACTGAACCAATTTTAAATTATAGAGCCCTCCGACAAATGGTTGCGCTTAGTGAAGATAAGTATGGGAAACTCAAAAAGAATAATGAATCTGAAGGTAAAGTGGAGCTAGCGCTAGATGTAGCTCATAATTTGTATGCCTACGTTTATGGCAGCCGAAGGGGTTCAAAACGAAATCCATTTAAATTTGTCGATAAAATGCACATATATGTCGATAACTGTACATATATGTCACAAAAATGCACATATATATTGATAACTGTTCATATATGTAGACTAAATGCACATATATGTCGATAACTGTACATATATGTCACAAAAATGCACATATATATTGATAACTGTGCATATATGTAGACTAAATGCACATATATGTCACAAAAATACACATATATGTCCATAATTGTACATATATGTGGATAACTGTACAAATGTATATGTCACTAAAATGCACAAATTTGTCGATAATATTGACATGTATGTATGTGCATTTCAGTGACATATTTAGGTGAATTTCGTTTTGAATCTCTTCGGCTGCCATATACGTTCTCTCCAAGAAATCAGAATTGAGTGGAACCATCAGGCCAAAGCAGCTCACCAGACAGAAAGAACAAGATAAAATCAAGATAAAAATCTGAAAAAAAAATCTGAAAAAAATCAAAAGAAAGGGTAACTATATAACAAGAAAACCAACAAATAAGGATAGTAGGGGGGGATCTAGGATTTTCACAGGGGGGGGTGGCTAGGATGAGAATGTACGCTAACGACTTGGACACGCATGGCTACGCGTAAGCGTGGCCTATAAATCGGCGCGTGGCGCCGAAATTTTTACAGGTTTTTAGACTTATATAGAATGCAGGAGAATGCATCTAATACATTTATTCATCATTTGATGATCTACAAATTCAGTAGTTTTTAGAGTGCAA
>JAYRBW010034960.1:0-11973 GCA_036023295.1 Invenusta paracnida | reverse complement strand
CTTTTATTTGAATGTTATGGGGCTTTATACGAATTATTCCAACAGCATTTGTTTCTATTTGAATGTTAAGAGGCTTTCTACGAATTATTCCAACAGAAAATACTTTTATTTGAATGTTATGGGGCTTTATACGAATTATTCCAACAGCATTTGTTTCTATTTGAATGTTAAGAGGCTTTATACGAATTATTCCAACAGAAATTACTTTTATTTGAATGTTATGGGGCTTTATACGAATTATTGCAACAGCATTTCTTTCTATTTGAATGTTAAGAGGCTTTCTACGAATTATTCCAGCAGAAATTACTTTTATTTGAATGTTATGGGGCTTTATACGAATTATTCCAACAGCAATTGCTTCTATATTTGCAGTATACTTTGGATTAAATTAAAACCGAGCGTAAACAATTTTTTTCTTATAATATACTGGTGATTAGTTTTAACTTACATACAAAGTATTGTAAAAAAATTAAGACGGTCTTAAAACTTTATATTAAGAGAACATTTAAAAAAAAGTATTATGCGGAATAAAAAGTGTTCAGAAAGTTTTTGAAAAACAAAAGTTTACTGTTGATTTTATAAAAGTTTTAAGACCAAGATAAAACTAAAACTTCCCGCTTAAGACCAAACATAAACTCACCCATTTCAGAATTTAAAAATAATTAATTGAGCATTGAAGATGATGTAGAGACATTTTCACTTCTATGGGACATTAAAGCGGGCTCTCTTTGTATTAATTTGCAGTAGTGCATCAATGGACTACTAAACATTAATTACCCCGCACACAGACAGAAATTCAGGTCAACAGGATAAATGACTCAAAAAACCATTTACTATTTGCCTTTAGAACATCCGTGTAGATTATCAATTTTGTTGACACATCAAAATATTGGAGAAGGGAACTCAAATGCACTTAAAGGGCATATTATTTGCGGGGGCTGAAATAGGGCATTATTTGGCAGTATAATGAAGTCGATCTCGCCTATAGCTGTGGATGGAGCATATCGTATATATTGACACAAGGAGAATGAAAAATTAAACGTTTATAAGACATATAGAAACCAATATGATATGAATGTGCATATGATATGTAAATACGCCGGATTCTTATCAAATTGACAAAGTAGACAGTTCCGAAGCGTAGATATTACCTCTCTTGTTTTATTCTTTATCGTTGTGCAAACAGCGCACTTTAACGCTTCCTATGTATATCTAATATTCGAGTTACACCCATAATGAAGGAGAACTGCATTCGTGAGCTAGAAAACCACACGCTATTTGCTTATCCCAATTTTATCCAATTAGGATCGTCATAGATTAAAGCTGCATTCATGATATATAGGCGGCAAAGAGCGCGAATGAGCGACCCATTTACCCGAACTTCATTTCTTATCAGCAGTACGTGTTGTCGCCTGAATCTAATATACATTAAGACACCCTGCACAGCTCATGCCAAATAATTAAGCGGGCTATATTTTACTTTCAAATAAAAACCGAATAGACAATTACATATTTCAGAAAGAAGGCAAGATGGAAAATGAGACGATGAATTTCTCGGTTTGTCCTTTTTTCGATAAGTATTATTTCAAAACACAGTATACTGTGACAATCATCCTAATCAGCCTCACGCTTGTTGGGAATGCTTTAATGACATCGCTTTTGATGAGACAGTTGAAGACCCTCAGTCGAATGCACACCTTCCTACTTCACCTCTCCATAGCGGACTTCTTCGTACCCCTTTGCCACACGCTCCCAGAACTCGTGCTATCCTTCAACAATGACCGTTTTCCAATCCCCAATGACGTGGCCTGTAGAGCCACTAAGTTCCTCCAAATGTTCTCCATTTACGCGAGCATCTACATCCTCGTCATGTGCTCCATCGACCGCTACTTTGCTGTTGTCTACCCTCTCCGAAACCGGCGCTTTCGACGCAAAAGGGTCTCCTCGATGGTGGGACTTGCCTGGCTGTTCGCTGGGATCCTCGCATCGCCCCAGATCTTCTTCTTCACCTTTTCCCCGGAACGGAACGGTATCTGCACCACCTTCATAAGCGATACCACCTTCTGTATTTACGCAACTGGCATATTCATTTTCGCCTTTTTAATCCCACTGTTGGTAATAATCTTCTGTTACTCCGTCATTTGTTACATTGTCTATCAGAACTTCTCGCGCACTAGAACCTACTCGAAAGGAACAGGCTTTTTGAGCAGTCGACGTCTACAGAGCCTCTTTCGACGCCACTATTCGCGTTCTCGTCAAAACACTCCCTCCTCCTCCTTTGGACGACCAAATCTAGCCTCGGAAAAGGAAGAGGAGCAACTGCACATCCAGCGCTTTCAGATGACCCCAATGGAAACCTTTGACATCTTTAAGGCGTCCATGCTGAACCTTGACGCCAAGAAAGAGAATAGTGACAGTAATTCTTCAACAACGGGAAATGAAATCTTATCCTTAGAACGACACCAGGCGAGTCCAGAAGGAGAGAAACAAGGAGAACATACTGCGGTGGACAGCATCCAGTCTACAAGTCGAAACGAGGGAGAAGGGAATAAGGAGAGACAAGGGGTGAAGAGGATCTCCAAGGCTCTTCTGAAAACGATTCGTATGACATTGACAGTGTGCATCATATTTGTCCTCTGCAGCACCCCATTCTTCATCTATAACCTGTGGTGGGCTTACAATCCTGCCTACTTTGCCAGTCATGAGTCCAGATGCACTTGGAGTAAGTTATAAACTAAATTTTAGATATCAATTATGTTTCCATTTAATGTACGTGTTCCTATAATACCAAAAACATTAATTTTATTCGACAATGCTGTATAACAACAAAGTTGTGTTCAATATTCTAATTTATAAATAAACGATGTCAATTTTTTTAAACCAAATCATTTTTAAAATCTCGTATTTGCAGTTAATATATTATTTTTATTAAAATAAGACTAATATCGTATATAAACCCATGGATTATTCTGCAATATTTTGTTTTTATAACTATATTTCGTCATATAAGTTTATAAACAATATAGAACACTGTTTTCAAATTTATAAACAACAAAAGACGAAATAACTTTTGAGTTGTGGAAATGTACAGATTACTGTGTATTTAACTAAATTGTAATAACAAATATTAAGGTTCTGCTCCCAAAAGCTAAATATTCTTAAAAGTCGAGGAAGACTGTAGCTGAATAATAAACAAAGTATATATCCAACTTTTCAATAACTCTTTTTCGAGGACCGCACTCTAACCGCTTTGAAAACTAATTATTCGGAAATTAGGAATTATACTTCATCTTTTATTCAGTTATAGTAAGCCTTTCCAGACGTTTTGACAATTATTTTATTGGAATAATGTAAGTATAAATATTTAAAGTTAGTATTAACTTTATCTTTATCTTTAATGCCATTTTATGTAAGTATAAATTTTAGTTACCAGTATTAATTATAACTAACCCGCGGCTGCTTAATTATAAATTACAAATATGTTTAAAATAAATAAAACTAATGTATACGTTTAAACTTTATACCAAAACTGAAAGTCAAACAAATATTTTACATTTCGTCTAAATTTAAAGTAATTGTAAACTTGAACGTGTAAAATAGCCACTTTATCCTATTCCTGTTTGCCATATATATAGTTTATCTATGTACACGTTTATATTATTAGTTATTGGCTTTTATCTGCTTTTGAATATTAAAATAGATTTACGCTTTAGAATTGAATCAAATTATTGACTGATCTATAGTTTTAGCCTTTATGACGACTAATTAATAAATGTTTTGATATTATACACACCAGCGAAGCGAGAACGCAATTCACTCCATGAAATATTTAAATCACGTAACTAAATTGAATAAATGAGAGAATGTTCCCATTTCTATTTCGCATAATACCTTTAAATGAAACATGTATATTTCACTTAAAACCTTTCATCTCGACTATTGGAATGTTTATATCTGTGCATTTAATATATATTGCATGTACATCTGAATATCCAGGACTGTCTTTATCAATTAGAGTATAAAAAACTCAATTTATTTCTAGTTTACTAATTTCGCCATAGCAACCGCGATTGGTTTCGTTTTCACCGAGAATGTATTTACGGCGCTAAAATTTTCAAGGATCCTTTTCCCTATAAGAGCTCTCTTTTTCCCAGGAATATTAAACTTTTGGATTGAACGATTTTTTTCGTTGCTCTTTAATCTAAAATATTTAAATAAATCGATAAATACGAGAAATAAACGAAGAAAGTAATTATTATTCATGCACTTAACTTTCTTTAAAACTCAAACCGATCATTTTATTGATATATAAATACAAATTTATTTTTACTCTTTTATTTCTTCTATCTGGACACGGGCCGAGGCATGTTGGGAATCAGATACGTGACCTACTTAATTTCTATGGTAACGACGAACGATCCCGACTTTAGGAATGAATGATTCTTAAAGAGCGACATCAGAATCGTTAATGATTCCACTTTTGGAAAACGATAAAAGTTCAATTTCGCGTTGAATTTTGAAATATTATTCTCAAAACAAGGTTTCTGATTACGAAAGTTGTGATTGCAGAGTGACTGGTGTGATAGAATATGTGACTTGCAGGAAATACTGTATTATTTACCACTATATGACCAAGCTAAGTCGACAAATAAATCAAATCTAACTACCGTATACTATCTGAGCAAAAATCATAATTAAAGAGATAAATTGCTGTCAAGAATTCCACTTCATGTTGATATATATGTACATATAATATTTGACGCCAAACCAGCATCAATCCGGCTTGGCGAGCTTATTAATCAGCTGATGGCTTGGCTTGACAGACATTAAACTTGTTCAATATTTTTGTGAAGCGAAAATCTTATTGATATAAAAATGCAGCACGTGATAAATTTGTAAACGTGTAGCTAAAGATTTTATCAATTTTATTATTATTGTCTTCTTTTTCATCCAAAGCGCATTTTATTTCATCAAGCCAGGTTGACAAGTTGGCTTGAAAGTGTGTCCGGGGCTGATGTGCTGGTGATTTCAAAATATGACAAAAACATTGGTTGTAAACGAAATTGATAAATTGCTATAGTCAGCTAAAGTGTAATAACTTTCGACTGATACGACATTGAGTCCTAATACAAAATTTAGTAATTAATTCTAGAAATTTAGGTAAAAATGGCTGACACAATTATGTTAATTTTTAAATATAGTTGAGTACGCCCAGAATAAAGGATATTAAGGAACTATAATATATATACATGCGTGCAACTCATATTTAAAAGTATGTCTTCGTACTTTTCTCGTCAAGGTATTAATATTATACTAGAACATCAAATCTTTTAAACAAGTGCGTGCAATTTTAATATGTCTACATTAGAATTTACGTTTCTTCAAACAATGTCTCAGCATTATAAAAAAACACATGTTTTTATTCCGCCTACAGACACATTTTTGTGAGCTTTGAATCGAGGGTCTACTAAGATTATACTCGGTCAGAGCGCCTATGTAAATAATGGATAGAAAATTTGATTTATTAGGGCACACAAGCAACCATTTCCTCAATAAGTGGATATGTTCCTTTTTGCTTTTGATCCCTTACAAACTGATTGAAACAACAGCACAGCCTGAGTATTTTCCCGTGATATCCCCAGAAAGCATTATAGAACGGCTGAAACAAACTTCCATAAAGCTTTTAATGAGAGATTTGAGTCTCACATAAGTGATTACTTTTTATCCAACAAACGCTAGATGTAAAACTTTTTTGTGCTTAATATTACTTCCATAGATTTACATATATAGTTATTGTGGTGTGAAAATTTGCTTTTATTTACTTTATCAGTATTGCCTAAAAAAAATAATTAAGTTCTTTGAAACATTTTATCTGCTCTGTTTCATCTCTTATTTTGTATACACGTTTTAATTTTTTTTAATACATGAAATAAACTCTAAAATACAAAGAACATACCTATATGAGATAACTATAATGACATACGTTTATATGTAAATAAGCCTGAGATTTCTATAGTCAAAGTTCAAAATAAGTGGATATATAAGGTGCGTTAATTGGCTTTAAATAATTACTTATTTTTGGTGTGTCAGTTGTAAAATTACTTTAAGTGCACACATTCGTTTTCCCTCGATTCCATCGAATTTTAATGATTTCATTCTAAAGTGATATGACTGAAACTCACTGCTCTATATGTAATTGAGTGATCCATCTGCCACTTTGAGGAAGGCATACTGTCATATATATGTAGTCACAACTAAGAAATCTAATCAACCTCCGACTACTGTTCACCAATCTATTCTTCACTATATTTACTCGTTTACTCTTTCCAGTTTATGAATATTTGAAGATTTATACGATATACTAATTAACTAGAATTTTAACGCATATACAAAAGTATCATTTATGGAGGAGAAAATAATAGCTGCTCTCATTTGTATACATTTTAATAATATTAATTTTAGTATTCGCTGTCATATCATACTATCATAAATACTATGAAATGGGGCATCGTTTACAAAAATATATGTATTAATAAAGCACAGCAATTGTATTTGACTATACTAGCAATTTTCTCCGTTTACCCCTTTCAAGACCTACAAAAAGCAGTTACTAAAATCTTGTGTTTCTCCGACATCCAGGTTTCTTCATCTTCTGCTTGTCTCTGCATCTGGGGGGCCTCAATAGCTGCTTCAATCCCCTGATATACGGCTGTTTCACTCGACCCGGCTGCCTCACTTCCCGCGTTAGACGCCCGACCCCCGTCACTTTCATATCAGCCAATGGACAGCGCGTCACTACAGCCGTGCAACTTCCGGTGTCAAGACGACGCAGGAAGCAGTCGCGACAAAGGAACCAATCACGTCGTTTAGACCAATTTATTAATCATCCGCCTCAACCAATAAAGTGTTACTCGTGGACATTGTAATGGACATTGCCGTCAATAACTATATTTTGTGTAATAATTTGATGTATACATCATGGTATAACTTTGAAGAACAGTTCTTGATCATTGGAGTTATATTTGTTGTAACGCTCTGGGTTGCATTGAGTAAGCACCTACATTTGTAGGCGTGATACAAGTATATTACCTAAATAATATCATTTAATAATTGAAATGTTCATTAAAAACAGGTTTCAGTTTAAGTTAATTACATTTGCATCAACATGTTAAATAATTAAAAATTGTAATCTTTATGATTTCATAAATGAATCGTATTATTGAAAATATAATAATAATAATAATATTTTTTCTGCGTAATATGGGATAACACGAAATAATTTGTAGTTTTAATGCAATGGATACTTATGAAAATTATCTACATTTAATACATTTTATTTTACATATTGTTTAATTATATATTATGTTTGTTTAGGAAGTTAAATATCTCATACTGACTTTGAAATAATTTTACATTCGTATTGTAATGAAACTAAGTATATTCTTTTTATTAAATTAAATTAAAACTAACCACCAAGAATTTATAGAACTGTGTTGCATTAAATATTTTTTAAAAGACACGAAATAAGTATATGATATAAACGATATGATATTTAACTTATCAATAATAATAAAAGAAAACCAATTTAGTGCATTGTTGAATAAAACATTTCATTTTTAATTATTCGTTTGTCGAGCATTTTAAGACAGCTAATTATCATCTTTGTGTGGTTAAAATAGAAGTATTTTAATATGTTGCGTCAATGTTATCTGTTATTCTGATATTCTTTGAAATGTAATACACCTTCTTTTGTATTAATGAACTTTCAATTTCTCTTTTTCTGTGTATATAAATTGTATTGTTGCGGAATATTTCTATTGTATATAGCTTGTATTATTTTCGTTTAGCTCTCATGGAGTCTCGTTTGTCTGCTGTTTCCGATCTTCCGGTCATCTTTGTTCTTACATATATATTTTGTTTACAATATCAAGTTTAATGGGAATTTACTATTGATAGTAGTACTTCTTTTTTTTCACTCGGATTTATGAGTTGCGGTCGTCCATATTTCACTACAACATCCATCACGGAATACGTATTAGATTACAATTTCCACGAACAAGGTTTCCTATTTTTCTATTCTTTTGAATAAATGAAACAAGCAGTTGATTAAATATTTATTCATCATTATATATATTTACTTCGCTCACGGTAACAAAAAAATAAACAAATTTTTCCAAATTTATAAAATAAGACATGTTGTCTTTAATCAGAACACGACTGTTTTAGATAAATAACTTACAACGAGTTAACCGAAATAATATGTGGCAATATTTAAGCATGTAGGAGAAAAAGGATTCTGAGATATCCATTTGGAAATAATGAAGTATTTATCAATAACCGCTTTAAAGCAGCATAACGCTTTTTTGGTGAAAGTATTTATTAATAATCTGACTGTTTTATATTTCGACATAATTATATATCTTGCAGTTTCATTTGGAACATGTGTAAAAGAATAATACTTTAACATTTTTACTTATGCTGATAATACTAATACATAGTAATAAAACATAATCAAACAAAAAAATTAATAACAATTATGTTATGTCAAAATTTGAACGATTCCTATTTCAATCAATTATTTCGAAAATCAAAAAGACACCAATTTAATTAAACTCGAATTTCAAAGTTCTTTTTATGGCTTCAATTTCATCTAGATGTAATGATTATACCAGCCTGAATAGTCTACTAACAACCTGTGAAACTTAGTCAAAGAAACACAAACTCAACCAAACAAGCAAAATTCATATAATATAGAAAGGTGAAAATAATAGATGAACCTTTTTTATAAACATCCAGTATCCACACATCATTTTCACTTATAAAATACCAGTTTGATTGTTATTTTGGTTGATGAGCTATATACCGTGATTTTAACTTATAACAAATTAATGAAATGTAAAATTATTCATGATATACTTTTTCCAGATACAATATTTCTGTATATTATGCTGTTATACAATGTATTAAAATGTTTGTAATGTAATGTATTAAGTATAAATGTAAAATTTATTAAAATGAATGTCACTTTAATAATAAATTGTAATATATTTTGTTAAAGATTACATGTTTACTACAACACTACAATTCCTAAACTATATATATACGAGTAATTCATTATTGTTTGGCTCAAGGTATTTTGTTTTTCATATGTTTACCAATACTTCATTATATTTGTGTTCACTATTTAATTAAATGCATATTTAAAATATCATTTTCATTTTATGGAAATAACGTCGTATGTATTCGAGTATTCACCAATTTCATAATAAAACACACTTCTCCAAAAATTATCTTTTAACACTTTCATTGGTAATGTGCCCTTCATTATTTTTTATTCCATATAAACTTAGCTGTTTTCTAATAGAAACAATTATTTTAATATATAAATAAATATAAAGTCTTAAGCTGAATTAATGTATTTGATACAATGTAGTTACAAATACTAGATTGTTTGAATAAAAATATATTGACTTGTTGAAGAAAAGATCTCATTTTTAATAAATTATAGAAAAAGGGAAAGCATTGGATTTATTCAAACCTTTATTCTGAACATAATTAACGTCAAAGAAAAGTAATATTTCGTTCTACTCTTCTCTTCTCTTCAGAATCTAGCTTTCGCTTTATATTATTTTATAAAATAATGAAAATAAGTTGTCAACTTATTGACAAGTTAAGATACGCAATCAGCGTAGCCTATAAATCCGAGCTCGTGAGGAAATTTTTTTCATTTTGTGACTTAGAATGCAGGAGAGTGCATCTCAGGAATTAGTTGTCCATTATTTAGTTGGTTCATGAATAGAAATTTTGCGCAGAGCAGACATTTTTTGACATTTTATGTTGTAAAATGCATTTAGAGCATTTAAAAAGTTTGAAATACAAAAATGTACATATATAGCTAATTATAATTTATTTCACTTCACATCATAAAATGTCATACATTTTTTTGCAGTGTACGATTAATTCTACTGGAGAAAACATAATTTGCAGGCAACAGGCGAATGTTTCATTTTTAAAGGGGCGTCAAGATTAGCCTAGGGGGAGCACGTGCTGTCCAGGCTCCCCCCTGGGACCACGCCTGCTGTTCTAAAACTATTCTAAATGTCTTTCAAGCTGTATAATAACAACTCCAGTGCGCATCTATCAATTATCAGAGGCGTGATTATTAAATTAGGAAGAAACTTGGAATTTCACATATCTACAATTAAAGTAACAAAATCAATGCACATAAATAAGGTCATTAAATTAAATTTTCTTTGCAGTTATAAGTTTTTGTCGAAACGGACATAAAATCTCGACAAAATTGAAAGAATAACTAAAACCTGTTAAGTGAATTGGTAAACTTCTCAGTAAACGTCTCATTTTATATTAATATATGAAGCCTTAGCTCTCTTTTGCTACATACACAGTCCAGTAATGATTCCGATTGTGTGCATGTGGTTTAGTAACGAAGTTTGGATCTTTATTGGTTTTTATAGTGTATCAATACTTTGATAACTCTTATATAATGTGTCTTATATACACTAAGTGACAAAAAGAATCGCCACCCTGATATAATAGATATAAAACATAGATTTAGGTGGTTACATAAACTAATGAGTCATCAATATTGATTAGAGTTTCTATCTTACCTATTAGGTGATTTAAATAAATGAATAGTTTATTCTCGTATTTAATAATATGTATTGGTGGCGATTCTTTTTGTCACTTAGTGTATGTTATCGAGAAATTTATCACTGTTATGAACTTCAACTTAGAAATTAAGAGTCCGCAACATTTCTTAATTAGATATTTTGCAATCATGTTTGATAGTAAACTTATGTAGATTAATAAGTATAAGAGTACGGTTTAATACGAATTCGGAAAAACTTAAGATCCGCAATATCGATTTTCTTGCAAATTATAAGCCCAAGAATAACGCATACTGTCGACTTGATAATTATATCTATTCCATAGTAACTAGCGCACCCACCAGCAAAGAACTTCTGTCGACAGAACTCGCCATCAACCGACTCCAGCATACGTCTCGCGGACGCCTCTCTACCTCCTTCCTCGCCACCCCCCGACTTCCAGCGAAGTACCGCCTTCGTCACCCCGTCCAGATAGGACTGATCGACGAGGTGGTAGCACCGATTCTTCCGCACCACCAGTCGAGGGTCGGCCAATAGCACCGTCATCTCAGCTTCCGTGAGACCTTCGAGTAGGCCGGTGTTTGACATCTCGGAGAACTTGAGATTCATGAGACTCAGGCACAATTCCTCCAAGTCCGAGTTGCCAAGGCGACGTGCGAGACGAATAGTCTCCGTCACGTTGTTCACTGAGAGCTCGGTGCAGACAAAGTCTAAACAGAGGCGACTAAGATCGGTAAGTTGGAATAGATCAGCGGCATTCATGAGGGGTTCGAGCTGGGACCACTGCAGTGCCTCAACTCCTCCCGAGTAGACAAATTCTAGGATCGTTGCCATGGTAGCCGCCGGGATGGTATCTAAGGAAATGTGGGGCAGTTTCTCCTGCTGTTCGGTAGTACTCTCACTGAGTGCGGTTATAGTAGTAAGTTTATCACGGAAGAAGGGACTACTAGCGATAAGAACGTTGGTGTGGACAGGAAAGATTTGATCGTCCGTGAGAATCTCAAGGTCAGAAAATTGATTGGTCAGCCGGCATTTGTTGAGCTTTGGCATCATGTGATCTGATTTTTTGTATGTGCATAAGGATACACAAGGAGGAAATCGATAATCTACTAATTCTATTGATAAACTCTAATGTATTGTCAGAGTAAATGATTACCTAGCTGAAACATTAGTTTCTTAATTTCATAATATACACAGATATTGGAATTTTCAATTATATTTCATTGTATAATAGGCTTGTTCAGATTTTAGCGTGTCTAACCACTGCAAGGAACATATAAATAATCATTATAGACTGGACAAACATTTTATAGCCAGTCCAATGATTGATACAATACGACAGCGC
>JAYRBW010034949.1:0-11974 GCA_036023295.1 Invenusta paracnida | reverse complement strand
TTGAAATCCTAAGCATTTACTACGTAAATTGGTTAGTTTTCCGATCTAGGTTAACCCTGACTAATATCTATGGTCTGGACGGATAGTAAATGCATACAGATGGATAGCAAATATGGCTAAAAGAATAAGGTTAAAAGGCAGGAAAACATTTTTATCATATAAATCATGAATAAATATGCATACAGGTTTGAAATATATTATACTTAAAAAAATTCTTTCAGTAATTTTTTAAATATATTAAGTAAACTAAAAATATGGCTTTATTTGTTTAAATAATTTGTTTTATTTAAATTCAATCTCCAATGACTGGGTTTCGATAATTATAGTATCAACAAGATTTTTCTATCCATCCAATTTGCTGGACGGTTTGCAAACCGTCTGGACGGATAAGAAATTTGCTATCTGTCCGGACGGTTTGAAAACCGTCTGAATTTACAAACCATCTGTAACACTAATACTAATAACAGCTGCCTTTTTTTTATTGAGGCTAAAAATTGTCAAAGTCCTGGACTAAGATGTATATAAAAAACATGCTGGCAGTCTCTACAGTCTATCAATATCAAATATATAGGGTTACTGGATATTGTAATCCTGTAACCCTGATGTTGTGAACAAAATTGTTGGGTAAATATTAAAAAAAGAACAGATTCTCCTACAGTTTTAGTATTACTATTAAGTATTAGTAAGTATTGTTATAATAATTAGTGTGCCACATAAATTGGGTATTGTGGAGCATTTGGCCATAAATTTAATTTTTTTCAGAAAATAAATGAAATGTCAAAAAAATAAATATTATTTGTTATTTATTATTTAATAAATATAATTAACAAGTAACCCCTGGACTAAACACTATTAAAAGCTGGGGGTCACTTGTGGCCACAACCATACCACAATTATCAAGCATCTCACTATCATTTATGATAGTATTATAATATATAAATTTAATCACATTTATTTTTTGTTTTTTGACATTGTTTATTTTCAGAAAAAATTACTCCACAATCGCTCATGAATCATACAATATATATGTTGTTTTAAGTCTGTATTTTGTATTGTGAGATAAAATTGTTGGGTAAATAATAACAAAGAACAATTTTTTCATCTATAGTTATAGTATTACTATTAGTATGCAACATGAATCATACAATATTATATACTTGTTGTTTTAAATTTATTAGTCTGTATTTTGTGGGATAAAAATCTTTTTATTTACAAAAAAATAATCTCGCTTATTAATACTATAGTAATATATATAGTATTAGTTATAATATTATACTTCTAACACATCTAAGAATACCAATCTAATAGTAATAGTAATACTATTATAGTTAAATAGTTACACCTACAGAAATATATTAATTGTATATAGCTTATGTCAAAAATTCACTTTAAACTAATTCTGATTAAATAAAATTATGTAAAATTTTTGACCAATACATATTTTGGAAAGTTATATATATATATCGATTATACATACGTTCACCAATGAGTAGAATACGAACGTCCTTCATGACGAAAAATGTTGCCGATCGGCAGTTTAAAAATAGGTTCGTTTTTTATATTTATACCTATATAAACGCACTTACAAGTAAAAATCTTATCACTTTTACTTTGGTAAGTAATTTCTCATTATGAATTATTTTAGGATATCATAACCATTCCAATAATTTTAATAAACGAAACAAGAATAATAATTATTTATTATAATAAAACTAGTCTTTTACAGTATATAAACTTTGGCAATGTTTTTAATTAATTTCAAAAATCTTATAAAAATTTAGGAATCATGAGTAGGTACATGTATAATACCATAAAAGTTATATTTAAATTCAGTAATGTTTTAATAATTTTAATTGTTAAATTATTAATAACTGTTTTCTGTTTATATTATTTCATGCAAATAGCCAAATTTGATGCCAATTGTAATTGTCTTTATACCATTAAAAAATATGTATAATAGTTGAAATTTGAGAAGCATAAATACATATATTACAGCAATCTTAGAAATATTCTTAGATCTGTATATAAGGTATATACAATTACATATAGGTATACACCTCTAAGTATAACTATATGTCCCTGTTTCAAACAACAAAATGAGAGGAAATTGTCTGATAAAAAATCATCCATCTCTTTCATTATTTTTAAAATATTGTTCAAACTATATAGATTATATTGTAGGAAGATAATTAAGTAACAAAGTAATAAAAAAAAATTATTATTTACTAATAAAGTATTTATTTAAGTATTTCACCATGTTTATATGTTAATTTGTCATTTTCTGGACAAATTTTGATTCCTTTAAACAAAAACTTAATATAATAACTGGGGGGGTTATGTATAGGTATATAAGGATAAATGCGCTATATCTTTTAAACTTTTTGACATTACTTTTTAAATTCTTAATATTTCGTTAACGAAACAATTATTTTGATGTATAAAAATATTATTGTGTTGAGTTCTTCATGCTTTAAAAACCAATATTAATATTAATTTAATACAACGTATACTAACTACACTATTCTTCAGTAAACATTCAAAACAATCGTACTGGCGCATATATATTTAGTATATACTATTCACTCAATCGCTAATAGTAGCACATTAAAAAATCTTTGCGCATTCTGATTGGCTAATAAAATATGAAGCAGGATTTACGCTAAACGTTAATATATAATCTGTATATTATGTAGATTATTTCAACTACATGATTTTTTTATTTGTTCAAGCATGCTATATATAATCAAAATGAATTTTCGGAGAAAATGAATATAAAAATTAACTTGGGTGAATAATTATGGTTTAAACTATGTTTAACACACAACACACAAAAAGATTAAACTGGAATGTATAATTACACCGATGTTGAGTTTTGAAAAACCGAATAAAAGTAAAAATGAATGAATATTATGAATAATAATGGTAAAAACACACCAACATAGTTTTGACGTCTTTCATTTTGAGAACAAAATTCAGAAGCAATACGCATCAAATCCAATTAATCAGTTTTATTTTGAATATGTGATTATACAGTGATTAATTGTCACTGTGGTGAAATTGTACTCCATAAATATGTTTTTACACGTCTGAATACAGAAAACGTACGCTCAGCAGTTACTGTCGTAACAGGAATGGTGAGCTAAATCTTCAACAGAGTGTGTATTTGATATAGAGTAAAACTTTACTCTCAGATGGCTCATTCAGAACATCAGAAATAGTCTGAACTTTAGTTAAACTGTTTTCAAATTTTCATTAAATGAATCTAGAAGCATATTTAACTGAATGGAGAATTTTTCGAAGTCCAAATCTCCTGCATATGTATCCCTAACTGATTTAGGAATATCCACGAAGACACCGTTTGCAGCATTATAATAAAGAGTGTTTCAATATCTCTAACCACAGAAAAATTCTTTTGATTAAAACACCTGAGGACCTCTCCTCTGGCCTAGTCCATAACTTCATAATACTGTTGGCGATAATAGGATTCTACTTAAGTGTGTCCGTGGTTTTCTGCAAAATCGTTAAGTCGAGCAGGAATTTTCTTTTTGCGACGAAGGACAGGTGGATCAGTTATCGTAGAAGAAATTGAAATTATTATCTGAACGATTACGTTCAAAATAAGCTGTGTATGCATTAGCAGCCTTAAATGCATTTTCTGACGATATTTGATTGCCTTGAAGCGTTGTGGAAAGTTGTTCTGTTGCTGAGAATACGAGGACAGCAAGATGAAGACCAAAGAATGTTTGAAACTTTTTCTTTCGTGCTAACAAGCCTGCTGCTCTTCTGGAATAATCATCATTTGATGCAGATTGAATTTCTCATTAGGAAGTACGAATTTCGAAAAATTGGCCAAAATAGATGCAATCCCACTATTCCTCATTGTCCACCGTGTCGAACAAAGCGGTTTGATATTAGGAGAGTCGCTACTTTTAATATTTTCACAAATAACTTGTCGTATCGGGCAATACCTACTTAAAAATCAATATTAGCTCACTTGCAAAATCTAGGGCATCACGAATAGCTTTGCTGTTCTGTGTCACATCATGAAGAGTCAGATTGAAGCGATGTGCTAAGCAATGGACAGATAACGCATTTGGAACCTCATTTTGATTAGCCTGAGCACACCTTTATTCCGCCATTGAAAATTGCTCGCACCATCAAATCTTTGTCCGCGGCAATCACTAATCGACAAATTAAGCCGGATTAAAATGTCTTTTAAAGAAGCAAGAATGGTCTCAGCTGTCGTATTAGGAAGTTGAATGAGAATGAGTCTTCATAGACTTCATACGAATTAGATACAGATCGAACGCATACTACCAACTGCTCGCGATTAGCGCAATCCAGTGTTTCATCACATAAAATTGAAAAAAATTTGGATTTCGAAATATTTTTAATTATTTCACGGAGTGCTGTGTGAGCCATTAATTCAACAATTTCAATCTGAATATCACCAGATTGATAACTTTCATTCAACCAGGTTTTCTTCAATAACAACTTTCATAAATTGTTGAAAATTGCTTTCTTGAGCTGTGTGTCCTCTCAAAGCTAATCCCTGTTGACCCAAAAATGGAATACCCTCTAACAGTTCACAAAATATTTTCGGTTTCTTGTTTGATTGGCAATATGTTTATCTCTAAAGTTTTGCACAATCGGAGCTTTTTATTTTGCCATGAATGATTTAACTGCTTCTCTATGACTGAGGTATTTTTCGTGTTCTTTGAAATGCTCAATGGAATTCCTCCAATTTTTGAAACCAGAGGAAGTGAATGCAGTCTCTGAATTTGCGCTGAAAATTGAAAGGTTCTTCTCCTTGGCATATTTGCAATAAAAACAGAACACCATTTTACGACTGAGACACAAATGAAACCATTAAAATTTTTTGGTATCAAGAAGTTTGAATTAACGTCTAATTACCTTACCACCACTTTCATACAAGAATTCGGTAGACTGGATTATAGCAGCAGAAGTTGGTTGAGACGGAGAATTTGTTATACAGCAGCTCGCCTGACACCCATTATCATCGATTGCCTTATTGCTCGACTCTACTGTAGAGAAAACATTGTTGATGAACTCCGCGGTTGTGGAAAGGTTGTCTGTCAAGTCTGAGAAATAGGCAGCGTTATTGGTCAACGCTGTAGTAGAGGAAGAATTGTTATTTGATTCTTTGATAGAGGAATCTTTAGTAATAATATCGGTCAAAAAAGTGTTTGCTACTTGAAAAAATGATGTTAATTGTTGTTGTACTATATCCTGTTTGAGTTTCTTTTTCGATGGCATATTTAACCTGAAAAATAAAATTAAACATAAACTGATGTTAATAATAAAAATACATATTAAACTAAAAATGATGGATAATAAAATTCAGGTCTGTAGCTGCTTCCTTCATATTTTAAGAGTAATTAGTACACACAGAGGTTCGTCTCAGAACAATTGAATGTATACAGTTCTCAATTTTGTTGATTATTACAAATATTTTGCTTATTACACCTCTGCGTTTAGAGCATGCAAAAGCGGCGCAACAAACACCTTTATTACTCATTATGCTAGGAAATATAATATCACCGACTTAACATGGCAATTTCGATTGCGTTTAAGTCATTTAAACAAAACCATTTACGCAAAAACATAACACCGAACATAGAGACGGACCTCTATGAATACTATTTAATTACTCTATGCCTTTACATATTTTACCCAATTCTAAGATTTACTATTTTTTTTTTTAAGTAAAAAAAAATATTCTATAGCCTAAATGGTACATCGTATGGGAAAATGGAATATACTATTCGATAGAGGATTAAAATATGCATGAAAATATGCAGGTGTGCATGAAAAAATTTGCATAAGAAGGTCTCTATAAAAGAAGGTAAAATGCAAAGAAAAGGTAAAATAACTGAGTTTTTTGTAAAATTAAGCAAAAAAAAATTTTTTGATGGCATGGTAGCATGGAACTTTATTTTATTCTTATAACTTTTCAAACACATTTTAGATTTTTTGTCTTATAGCTTATAATAACCGTTGCATACGTAGTTACAAACATTTTTATGTATAGATACTACTACACTAGAAATTTACACAAAAAATAATATAAATATTATAGTATGCTGACATTTACCTTGCGTGTTCAGCTAAAATAGAAACTACAGTGTACTAGTATAAATTTAAATAATTAATTTAAACAAATTTTTAAAAGTGCTTCAATCTCAATGAAATTTGCCATGAATAAACTTGTTCAGAAAAGCATATACATAGTAATTGTAATAAATATATAGGCCCCTCGGTTGGGCTCCATAGCCTTGTGAAAATCCACACTATATTACATGAGAAAATCATTGAAAATGAAGAAAAAATAATTGTAAGCGTTGAAATAAATATGCGAGGAAAATTCAGAATATAATGATTATTGGCTGAGCCCCCCCCCCCCTCATAATAAAATAAATATCCCATTTTATAAGTTATAGTCAGGGATTGGGTAAATACATTAATATTTAAATAAGTTATAATACCGAACGGAGGCATATTATGTGCGTGTTATGCTTTTCAAACGATTTAATATTTTATACAAAATTATGTAAATTTAGGTGTTACCTTTATATACATAATGAATGCGTGATGAATTGGTGGAAGATTCTTGTGAAATGAATTCCCTACTCAGCATAGTATATCACTTTTAACTGCTGATACCAATGAGAAGGATGAAGATGCGTTGACAGAGGCTATAATTGATGGGCTTGGATACATTTACTACTACCGTAAACAGTGGCATAAGAGTTGTCGGCTGATGGGTCATGAGACTAAACTAAAGCGGCGGTGCGATCAAAGTATGCTGGTCATTCAGTGTCTGGGTTTTATGAGCAGGCTGAACAACCACTCGATGGGCGTACCTTTGCTAGGCATAAAATCACAGGGAGTTAACTCTTTATAAACATGGAGTGGAGACAACCTCATACATACATAATGAGTTATGCGATACCAATACAGAGCGGGGGAGCACTACCTGTTTACTCGGGTTATAGAAAACAAGTGCGCGGTAATCTGTATAGAACAATCGGACGCTTTGCAAAGCAATACTAAACAAATGATTGCTTATATTTAAAAATTTGGGGAAGCGTGCCACCACTTCTGCACTTACACTAGGTACGGGTATGGCAGGAGACATGATGGCTGGAAACTTTAAAAGTATTTCTGAAAATATCAAGACTGGCCACAATGAAATTAATGACTTTGGGCGCGAATATCTGCGTCAGAATGTTTTTCTCACTGGACAGCAGGATATTGGTGGAGAGTTAAGCCTATAAACATGAAAGGGGGGTAGATTGAAAAAGGCCCCTCCTGTTAAACGACATATGTAGAAGACTGCCAGTAGTATGATTACACCAAGTGACTGCCCGTGCACAAAGAGCGAGCTCTCATTGTTTGAGGGGAGACCTGTTCAGACTGTGCTTGATCATGCGCAATAAATAGATTTACACTCTCTCAATAGTGTCACATAAGGCAATACTCCCATCGAGTATACAATTACTTTCTCCCCTGATGAATATTTTGACAGAAACGATACTATGCTTCACTTGCGTTGCAAAGTTGTTAAAGCAGATCGGACGGATGCACTTAAACAATTGGATGCACTCTCTCTTCTCTGATGTGAAGCTTACGCATGGCAATACACAAATTGTGTGAGGGGTGCATATGTATCCCTATAGAGCATATCTCAATAACCAGCTTTTATTTTCTGGTGCAAGTAAATGGAAACAGTTGTTGACATCTGGCTTTATCAAGGATACTGCAGGACAGATGGAAAGAGAGGGTGCGGCAAACAGCGGCTATACTTAACGTCTGAATAGCATTAAAGGGGTTGAATCAATTGACCTCTATGGTCCTTTGTATCTGGATATGTGTCAGCAGGGCAAGTATCTTCTCAGCCAGCTAGATGTGCACATTAATTTGGTTCGTAGCAAGCCAGAATTTCACCTCTTTAATAAAACCATGCCGACTCAAAACGATTCAAATGTGAATATTGAGGAAGCCGTTCTCTATGTTAAACGTGTTAAGGTCTCCCCTGAACTATCATGGAGCATGAAAAAAAGCTTGTTACACAGAATGCAATCTACCCCCTACAACATGCAACCATGCAGACATATACTATTTCTGCGTGGTCAATAAGTCATATACGAGATGGGCTTTTCATGGTCACATGAAAAAATGGTAATTATTGGTATGGTTGATAACAAGGCCTATAATGGGGATATTGCACGCAATCCTTCGAATTTAGTACAATTTACAGAAACATCTGGCGTTCTATATGGAGGGTATAACCGTCCTCTTCCGCCGCTCACACCCGACTTTGATAAAAAAACTCCGTGTACGAAAGTATATCGCTGGACTGCTACAGGGGCTGGAAATGTTTAATCGCGATGAGAACATTGATATCGCACTTGAAGACTTTACTGCAGGAGGCTGTACCCTGTTTGCATTTAATCTAATACCTGATCTAACAGTGGCTTGAAATGCACAACCCTATAGTGAGGGGAATCTTCGATTGAAGCTTAAGTTTGGTAATGCACTTACCGAGTCTATAAACATGATTATTATGGCCGTTTTCGATGCAAAGGTGAAAATCACACGTCAGTGTCAAGTGCTTATGGACTTTAAGGGCTAACAATGCTTTATACAAATCAACAGCTTCGCTTTGTGAGTCTACACCACCGCTTGGACAAGAAATTTCTGGGAGTCTACCCATAAATTGTCCTCCCGTTGGACTCAAGAAGCCGGATTAGGCCGGCGCTATTGGCCTCATTGCCAATACTGATACTGACAATCTCCCCGTTCAACATTGGATCACCTGTGTTATTCTGCCAAATGGACGTGGGGAAGTATTTGATTCCTTTGGACATTTAACTCTACTTTTATTCAGGTTCCTCTAATAAAACTATGTGGTGGCTATTGCTTATACTACTTATAAAAAAGACGTGTGTAAGCTACTTATGACTGCGATCGTACGATCACTTGCTCGTAATGGTGACTTTATTATAAGACAGTTTGTTAGACGACACTTATCCCTATGGTAGATTTGGGACTTTATTGTACTACTTTTACTATTGATGTTTTAATAATAGAGTTTGATCACCTCAACATCTGTCTTGTTTCTTTAACTTGCACACGCACATATAGGGGAGAGCGTTAGTCTATAAACATGAATAGTTAGTAGGGTGAGGTGGACTAAAAAAATGGAGAGCAGTAGTGATGAGGGACTGGGTGAATCCGACTCGGATATAGAGCCAGAATTTTACTATGCAGATATGGAACCTCTGCTTATACCTACTTATATCGTACAAAAATCGATGACAATCTTTCCTATAGTGAAAAATTATAACAATTTGACCAACATTGATTCTATCCTTTGTACTGCAATACCTATGGCAGAAATCGGACGTATTGAAAAATATGAATGAGGCAATGGGAGATTTGAACACATATACATTGGGTGAAAATTACCTAGACTTTTACAATGCTTTAAATGTGCAACTAAGGTCATATATTCATTAATTTTTGGATAACCTATAAACATAATGGGTCTGTGTCTACAAATTTCCACAACAATAATCCTTTGTAATATCGTCTGTGTAATTCTAAGTCCTATTATTGATAAAAACTTGTAATTCGCTAGTTTACTGCGCTCATTAGTAAAGGGTTTAGTTTGCTCATTATTTTGGGCACTACCCTAACTATATTACTATTTATATATTGGATACTTATTACTATGCCTGAGATGTTTAACAACAATTCTACATTAAGACCTCAAGTATCCGAAACGCCCGTGAAAAGATAATTTATTTTCTCTTCTGTTTTATGTAAACATTCACAACTGTAGTAGTGCGATGTCTTGATTGTATTGTTATAACAGAAATATACATATTTCTATGGATAGACTCGCTATTTTTTCTATTTTAACCCGAGTGCATTAAGTAAAATAAGAAATCAAGATAAATATAGATATATAGAAAACATATAATTGATGATAAAAACATAGATTACAACAACAGCGTGGCTAATAATTAACTGAATAACTAGGCATGACAGAAAGAATATAAGACAGTAGAAGGATAGTTATTGTTTGCAGGGCACGTGTACATAGCCAAACTCCACAGTCTTTAGATCCGACATGGCGTTCGAGCGTTTTAAAGCATATTTCTTTGGTGTAGCAGGGACTGTCTTCTTCTTCTGGGCAGTAGGAGTCATCACTGCTTCCCCGGATATTGAAGTATCAGTCATGAGACAGACGTCATTATATGGCTTTGGGGATTTATTGGCTCATAGCGAATCTGCACGATGCGCAGGTTGAGACTGACCACGTGTTCTCCATCTCCGTGTTGACCCATGTAGATACTGTTGCATCGTAAAATAAATTGATTGCGGCCAAGTCCAGTAATCTCGGATGATTGCCTGTCAGTCTAAACCGCAGACATTATTCGACATCTTAGCCCAGTATATGTCCGAGGTAGGAGAGAAGGTCGGTCGCAGCGTGGGTGTAGCCAGGTAGAGATCCCGTAAAGTGTTGGATTGAGTAGTAGTAGTTAACTCGTTAGAAGAGAGGTAATCTCCTAACTCTCGTTGGGCGACAAACTCGATCCAACCCACATTGGCTCGTCTGGTACTGTCTCGTCAATGAGTAGAGAAAACCCGATAACTCGCTACTGGTTAGTGAGCCTTTGAAACTTGTAAAGACTAGAGACTTGAAGAGTAGGGTAGCACGATTGTCCCGCGTAGTATGGTCAACCATATGAATTGATCTTTCTCCCATTTTAGCGCAGCGGTAGGGCCCCACTTTAACAGAGAGTATTGCCGGTTGATGCTGTGGTTCAATAATAAATTGAGACATCTTGAGAGAGAGGAACGAGAAGACAACTGTCTAGTAGCGTAAGCAAGAGTAGAATGAGCTATAACAGACGCACGCGCTCGTTCCTTTTATATTGTATGAGGTCTATCATTGGTTAAAGCCTCAAACAAATTTGATTGGTCGGGATGGGGGAGGTCTTTGTTCTCGCGTTCCACTTTCCACTTTCCCATACTACTGTTATTCTCTCATTATTAGATTACCGACATTGAAAGAACGCCTTGCACTGAAGTAGGACTTTTGATTTTAACCGAAAAATTCTGTTAAACGGTCAACACTGCTTGTAAGTGACTTTTAGAACTGGTAGTATATCATATATGTTTAGGCTGTCACACCCTAAGACGTTGATAAGTAAGGATAGGTCAGTGTCTTCATCCGCTTTGACGATGAGAAAGTAATTTTCCAACTGTCAGAGGAAAAACTTATTAATTTTCTTTTAGTTTTGAATTGGCAAGGAGAATAGGTGGTCTAGCAAAATATTCGATTGCAATTGTCAGAATATCATTACATATTATAAAATTTGCTAATGTACCTAATAATCATTACAATAATCCGTTTATAGCTGCCACCATAATTTTTAATCTTCGTTGATTCGGTAAAGGAATAAGAAAATAATGTTTTTTGGTAAAAGTGTATTTAGTACACAGAGCTGGTGAGAGTTCAACGTATGCTTACGAATGTACAGTGTGACTGCGTGGCAAAGACGTTTACATATTATGTTGCGCATAGTACGTACGCATAAAATCGTGCAAAATGACTTTGCCCACAGTGTACGATGCAGATGTATGCATTTCAGCATACGTATGTACACATTACGAAAAGTTAACAACAATAATCCGAATTTATTTTTAAACATGGCCTTTAATATATAATTATTCAATTAAAATGTTAATGAATTATCTTACAAAAATTAAAAGAATTATAAAATGTTAAAAGAATTATAACTCACTGGATGAATTGAGCAGCAACTGAGATAAATTCGAGAAGATGGGTATGCAACCATCAGGATTAAACTCCAACAACAGCTTGTAATTAAAGTAGCGTAAAATTATAAAGATAGGTTAGTTATAATTGCGTTTCAAA
>JAYRBW010034938.1:0-11975 GCA_036023295.1 Invenusta paracnida | reverse complement strand
AAATTACAAATCAGCAGTATCAATATGCTTTACATTTAAATCAGATTCTAATTTGAGAATTTCTAACTCAAGTTTACGGATAACAAGCTTTTCTTTTATTACTTTTAAATGTTCAAGTTCGCTTCTGTCAACTGCGGCACCTGTGTTTACCACTCGCCTCTTCTTACTTGGTGGTTGTTGGGGCGTAGAGTTGCACAATAGTCTTTCCGTAGTTGGAGCCTCGTTCTCGTTGAGATATGATGTAAATGATGCACCATCCAAACTAAAATCGAACATATTTGGCTCCAGCATCTTCAGAACCTCTGATTGCACCGAAGCCTGAGGAACAGTCAGAGTTTATTTAACACTAAGACCAGCGACAGTCGGACTCTCCTTCCCAAGAATTTCCTGAACGAGTTCGTCCAGGTGGTCAAACTCTTGAGCTTCCTCTCCCGTTCGTTTTGCTTTGTCGATCTTGACAAGCGTCCTGGATCGAAGGTTTGGCCATATTGCGTCTCGCAAATACGAATATGGCTTGTCGAATCCATTAGCTTCCAAACTGCAATATAATTGAAAAAAAATTTAAAACATTAAATTAAATTAACATTTTAATTTATTTATACTTACATTTTTTTTATTTCCTCCCACGCTTCCACTTTCTTCTTTTTCCCGTCTTTGTTGTCGTCAAATCTCCCAAATAAAACGTTTTTTCTTTGATTCATTTCGGAAATAAATAAAAAATTTTGACCGGTAGTTAAAGGCATGTTTATAGTTTAATTTATATAATATAGGAGATGTAAAATTTCAAAATATTTTAATTTAAATAATGTTACAAAATATGTAAAATTGGATTATTGTGCGACTGATGACTAAACAGAAAAGAATAACATAATATACACGCAGATGCACAAGCATTTTACATACGGTATTTTCATTCATATATACTTATTGTTGTAATGTTATGACGTATACGGAAGCGCACCAATCAGATTATACTATGTAAATGCGATCTCCATATATGGCTGTAGCGCGTCTCTCGTGACCTACTAAATTTTATTAGCTAATAACGGATAATTATTAGTAGTTTATGCAACTGGATTTATTAGAACTAATAATTATTAGCTACTTACTAATAAAATATTAGCTAATAAATGTTGAAGTTTTATGCAATTGACCCCTGTTTTCATAATGATTATATTGTAATTATGATAATTTCATTAAATGTTCACAAATTTTTACTAATATCACTATTCTTTTCTTAATAAGAATAGAATGTAAACAATTTTTTTGATAAATACCCTATGCTTTATTGTTTATGGTATGTAATACGCAATCAACAGGAAATATAACATAAATAACATTTCTTTTCTTCTTCTTTTTTAGTAAAAAAAGTCTAGTCAACAAGGTAAGTGCGCATCTATTAAATATGGAAAAGTGGACATATCAATTTACATCATAAACTTACTATAATATTTGCATTTTAATAATAAATATTTCAGTATAATTACATTATCGATGTTATTTAAATTGTACGTATACAATCTCTTTGTTGTCTAAGACAATGGAATGAATAGCTGGGGTCAGAGTAAACCGAACAATGTGTTTCATCTCTCAATCAATGAATTCGCCACTATAATCTACTAAAATATTGTTTATCACTTTTATATGCCGCTAAATCGTGTGCTAAAAATAGATAAAGATCATATGAGATATAATTTAGTGCCATCGATCTATATGACATAATCATTTAATTTAAATAAATTTATGTTTTATAAAACGCACAACATGAGCCATTAGACACTTAATTATTAAGTACAAAAATACAAAAATTAAATTTAGTCGTATGTATCAACTACATTTCTTAAATCTTTAAATGGTTTCACTGAAAACTGGTTTAACTTTGTTTGCACCACTTACAACGTAATAATTGAGTGCTCCTTACCTGACCAATTAAATGCCAGGATTCCAATCTATATAAATTTTTACATAGGCTACTTATAATCTAAACATTAAAGAGAGTGTCTTTTGTCTATAAATTTTGAATAGCATTCATTTTGGACACACAATGATTTACATTTCTGCAGTGGTATTTGCTAGGTCATCTCATGAACGACGCCCACAAAAGCTCTTTCTCCAGTTTGCCTAATACGGCTAATCGGACACAAGTGCAATCACTGGTTACTATTTCTGCAATAATACTGCTTTCTCTTAAGTTTGTGCTGAATTACTGAATATCTTAGAATTTTGAAGGTGATACGTTTCTCAACTGGTAACCAGAGCCGAGATTTTACGTTATTTTATTGTATAAAGTTTATAGTGTAGCAATTCGGAACAAGAAGAACAAGTATTACATAATAAATCAATTAACGGATCAATATAATACTGATATAATGAAATCTGATTAGCCATTTATCTCTGGTTTATGCTGAGATATCGCGATCGATAGCTCTCATGTTTTACAGTCAGTTGCTGTTGCGTAATTAGGAAATTATGGAGAAGCTGTATGTTAGTCGTATTATGGGGTATTGTGATGCGCTTCTACATAATTTACATACTTCAAAAAACTCTTTCGATCAGAGTTACATTGGTTATGCAATCCAATTCCTACAGCGCATAATAGATGAACATGGACTATTAGTAGACGCGCATCACTGTGCACCATAGATATTGCATTCGAATATAATCAACTTAGATCCACTTTTCTAATAAATATTGCATTTAATGGTAATCAACTTGAATATAATTTTCGGTTTTATCTAACTTCGTTTTTTATAATGCTATACACCATTACCCAGTTGATATCAGTAGATTCGCATAATTTTTCGATTAAGTAACAGTTTTCAGTAAATTACCAGAAGCTATGGAGATATCTCAGGGCTGACCAGAAATAACCTCCAATCAGATTTGTACTATATATTGATTAATGTTGATTATGTTTTTCCTCTTCCATTACTGTCGGAAGATGTTTGCAGTATCATGGGTTACGAAACATTACATTTTGTTTTGCTGCTATAAATGTTTACACTACACTGAAATATGTTTCCATTACAACCAGTAATATCATTATTATATATCATTTGACAGCAATTATTAATTTGACACAGTTGTATTCGATTAATCACTTCTCCTTGTCTTTAAAATGGGTATGCTAATATGAGTATTCTCCTGTCCGTTTGCTTTACAGGACGAAGGGATGCGTCGTCTTAGCGGAAATATTGTAAGTAGTATAATCACAACAACATTGTAGTTGCAGAGATTTGTTACTTTAACAAATTGACAGAAATCAATAGTGTAATGCAGTATTGATATTGTTTATTAGTTAGTTTATTACTATGTATTGTATTGTCTAATGAAATAGTTATCTTATTATATTGTTAATTAATTATGTACTTCATTTGTTAAATAAATTGTTAAATATTATTTAGTATTTGCCTGAGATAGATTCTTTTGCTCATTTTATCTCTGGAATTCATTTTTTTACGGAGTTTACTTACCTTCAATGAATATGTGTCTATGTAATGCATTTATTCGTGGTTCTTTTCTATTTTTATTAAGATAATATACATTTTGCCTTACAGAGTAGAACACCCAAAACCGATGTTTCTACGAACGGCCACAATGGTTCCGCGGGTGCTTCTCAGGTAAAAATTAAACAAAATGTTTGTGCATTATAGTTTCACAAACTTATATTTGTTTTTTGTTTGATTGTTTGTTTGTTTGTTTAAAATTAGTCATAAATATCTGACTTTATAAAAACAATATTAAATCATTTATATTTTAGGATTTTAATTTTTTTTAATTCTTTTCAAATAGCTCGAACTATTTTTCTATCAAAGTTTCGTGTCTTAGGCATAAACGTATTTTTTAGTTTTAAAGAGTTTGTATACTTACATATTTTGTAAGTTGCTTTATGATGTGAATAATTAGATTACACTTGATTCTAATTGAATAATTCTTTAATGACAAATTGGTGACATATTTTTGTAAATTGTAATTCCTATTTTAAAGTACTTTCTTAAAACAGTCAATCTTCTCAATTATTTTTCTTACTGTGTTTTGCTTTCCAGAAGCCTTTGTATCAGAACGGCGAAAACGGGTGTGTTTTAAGTCAACATTATACACCTGTTACCTCAGAGATGAGTGAATCTGAAAGTGAGAAGACGAGTTTGCTTATGCTCCAGTATTGTTGGGGTCAATTTTATTATTTAATAATATTTTTATTCGTTTTAATCTTTATAAAAAATTATAACTTGTAAATTCCTGTGATTTAGATTAAAAAATCGCGTCAACATTTTTGCTTATTCTATTTTTCTGTATACAGAATTTAAAAACACATATTTCGAAAGAAAGAAAACCACTCGTAAAGTAAAATAAATGTAATAAAACACCCGAGCTTTCGAACTTTACAAAAGTTCATAATCATGGGTAGAAAGAAAACACACAATGAGACACGTTGTATATGAGAAATAAGAATGTCGTGAACACTATTCATAAATGACAATGTACAGAAAGAGAGAGAGAGAACTGGAGAGATACAGAAAGTTGTGTAATAGAGCCAATGGGTAATTTATTAGTAGCGAGGTTTCGAGGATAGAAGCCTGAATTGAGATTGAGAGCGATGTTCTTATTTTTCACAATAAAGCCAGATTCAGTTTAATTTTACGCGTTTTAGCATCACTGCAATGATGTATAATATCGAAGCGTTGGTGAAATCAGGGGAATGTAAGGTGCTATTGATATGATTGGAAATACCATTGTCAGTTTTGTGATGCATTAGGTTTTTACGATGTTCTTTCAGACGGACAATTATTTCAATTCACTTTGTGAATACCTATTTGTGGTTTAAACGAATTAAAATTATTGCGGACTAAATTAGAACAGAGTATTTGGAAATTTTAAAATAATTCCAGTTTACACGAATTATTAAAATGGTTAAAATTAGAATTAAGAGCTGCGGTGAAAGGGGGTGATTTTGTTCGAAGTAGCAAAGGGTGATGACGTTCTATTATTTTGTTTAGAAAAGGAAGCTTCAAAGCCTTTATTCAAAACATGTTCAGGATGACCAATTTTAGATAAAGAATGACGGATATAACTGAATTCAACCTGGATGAAATTAGTGCTACAGATTCTAAAAGCACGAAGAAAGAGACCATGGGCAACCGAAATTTTTATATTTAAACTAAATAGAAGAAATGTAAATTATAATGTGTTATACTCGAATAGACTGAATTATTGTCATATTTAGTATATTACACTTTAATGTGCCTCGTAAACACGCGATCTAAGTGCAGACTTATTTATTTAAAAACTAGTTTTACTTTTTCACCATAATATATTATATTTGACTATATTTTATTAATTTTATCGATTTATTTATTTATTGACTTTGAACTTCATTGCTGTGCAGATTTCAATTCAGGTTTAAATATATTATTATGATAATGAAGATACTATGTATAACAGTTATATATATACAAACCACTTTTCAGAAGTTTCTTCAGTAAACTTTGTTTGAGTCTAAGATAGCTCGTTATCTCTCTACTTGGTTCAGTCTATGAGACAGCCTATATTTCTATTATTTATTAATATATAAAACGTGTAACAGTGTAAACTAAAATGACATCATTCTTTTAGAATTGACAGATGATGAGATTCGCAGTATGTGAGTACATAATAGGTTAATTGTAGCTGCGTAATATACTTTTCTCTGTATACATGAAAAGTAGTAGTGTATCGGTAGTGTATTGTTTCTGGCATATTGACTGGTTGCTGTAAGTGCGGTATTATTGTTTTTCATTTCATGTTAGCTAGCGTTTGTGTATACATATCTTCATTGTAGATATATGATCTGACATTTTCTTCTTATAAACTTTAGACAGAAAAGTGGTTTTTCTTCAACAGAATTCTTTTTTTTTCGTTTTAGTGTTGTGTTTATATTCTATTATATATTCACAGTGCTATTTACTACACTACTCAAGTAAATACGAGTATAATTATGATTATATCATCACCATATTTAGATGCATCTGACAGAGAACCACCGATAAACGATAATTCTCATCTAAATCTGGCTAAAAATTCGATGTCGGCGGATCCTCAATCTCGCTACGAACCGTGGCCATCACCAAAACGTAAGCTTTCACATCCCCACTTGACAAAATATTGTACAATTGCTCCTTATTTCCGGAGCCGTGTGTTAGAATTAAATATAGACCATCTGTGTTTGTAAAAAAGTGGATAAGCATTCAAAAGTATGAAATGGTTATATATATCCCATTTAAAATGTTAGATCAAAATTGATTAATAAGTGCTATTTGCTTAAAATATTAATAGATTTTGAATATAAACTGTATTTAAAACATACTCGTAAACGCTATAGTAGCGGTGTTATTGCCGGATGAAAGAGTGAATGTTTTAATTTTAATTTTCATTTAATAATTTCTCATTTGCATTAATCTCGCTAATCTGTCTTTTTTTAAAGTCTGTTATATTGTGAGTGTGAATCTGTCTATGTCTCTCAAGCTATTCAATTGATTTGCAAAATCGAAATAAAGTCAGTAAAATAACGTTTATTGATACAACAATGTTTCGCTGCAACAATTTATGTTTACATGATGATACTATTTGTTGCGGCGAAACAAATTGTAATCGATAAATGTTATTTCTACTGGCTTTATTTTGGTTTTGAAAACCAATTGAATGCGGCGAAACATATTGCAATCGATAAATGTTATTTCTACTGACTTTATTTTGGTTTTGCAAATCAATTGAATGCGGCGAAACATATTGCAATCGATAAATGCTATTTCTACTGACTTTATTTTGGTTTTGCAAATCAATTGAATGCAGCGAAACATATTGCAATCGATAAATGTTATTTTTACTAACTTTATTTTGGTTTTGCAAACCAAGCATATCCACTGCCTAGCTTATTTAATTGCATGGTATAATTTGAATCTCTTAAATTTATTTGTTGAACACCTAAAAATATCATAACTACATATTACTGCTCTTCATTTGACTCTTATATAATATTGGTTTTGCTTGAGTAATGGATGCTATTCTGAGTATGAGTGTTTTTAGAAATATAAACAAAATAAAATGTCTTTCTGAAAATGCTGCAAACATTCTACTCTCTATTTTATTAAATGGAGGTGTAGCAGACAATTGTTTAAGAATCTCATATTTTTCTTCGTTGCAGAAATAACTAATGGGTCTTTCCAAAATACTCCCCCAAAAGTGACTCCTCCTGCTGTACAGCCTGGTATAACTTTTTCTGATTTTATTGCTTCATGGCGTTTTTCACAGAAATTATTTGGCATAATTTACGCACAATTACTGTATTTAACGCATCGTGTGATATGATGACAAATTAGTTTCAATGGTGATGCAACAAATGCATATTAGGTATAGTACATAGTAATACAAGGCGAAATTTTAATTATTCTAAGACTTAAAATTATGTTAATTTTATCCGATGTATTATGCAAGTGATTTTTACACGTATTTCCGTTTTTTCACTATACTTCATTATTTCTAAAATATAATTTTATTACTTTTGTAATATTTTTAGATTATATTGTATTGCATCCTGTTGCATTGAATATTTCACCCCATTTCAATTGACAGGTTAAAAATGTGTAATTCAAAAGTTTATTTTTATACATAATGGATTCTTGTGATTTCAATAAGTACTTTGTGTTGCATTTAACCTTTCTTCAGCAACTCCGTATGATGGAATCGCAGAGGATTCAGAGATAAGCAATAGCCCTGCAATTAAGAATGGTTTGTACTTCTCTAATATTTTAATTACTATGTTGCAACATGTTAATTTGCTATATTTTTCATTTAAATTAATACATATAGCGATGTAGTATATACTCCAGGTACCTTACAGGCGTACTACTTATAAAACATGACAATTTGAATCTCTAGTTTATTTTAACATTATTTTTTTGACACAATACATTTAAAATGTGCATTTTTATTTTTTAAAAGTAAGGTAGGTAGTGTTGTAATATTTTCTCATTACATACATAGTATATATTTTACTCGGTATTTAATATTGTGTTTCCATGAATTCCGATTATTAAATTAGTAGTTGTACGATCTGGTATGCGACTATAATATATTGCTGCTTTTCCAGTTTATATAAATTACGGTAATTTTGTCGTGTTATTCTAGAGATTCAGTATTAAATTATACATAATTCATGATGTTATATATCACTGAATTGGAGTCGACGACAATATAATTGAAACATAACTACAACTTCCCATAAAACATTAATTGTAAGTAAAGGTATGAATCTAGCTTTATCTCGATGTATATCTGATGCGCGTATGTATTAAAAGCTGTGGACAGATTTTGTGTGGTTCTATTAATTAACATATAGATTCGAATTTAATTCTGTTGAGTAAAAAAAAACTGGGCTTATTATATAATTGGTAAATAAAAGTAGTTATGAGAAATATTTTAAACATTATTTGAAACTAAATATTTTATTAAAAGCTGTCTATTTCTGATTTCAGGTTGTACGCCTAGTCAAATCATCGATAAAGCTACGTCAGAAGTATAGGTGTTTTTTTTCTTCATTTTTTCCAGTGTGTGTATCCGTCGTCTACACTCTATGATCTGATAAATCATTTAAACCATTATATTTATACACAGCCTATAGAAAGGTCGAAGTTTTTATTTTCGTACGCACTTGAATAGCAGAAATAATCTACCTTGAAAAAGAGTTATTCGAAAATAGACTTAATTTATTATTCAGCTTATTTTTGTCTTCTTACTTTTGAAGCATTATTTAGTTTTGAGTTGATGGTGAAACTTAATTTATGACTTACATAGCCTGTTTGCCTTATAGCATCAGTGTGCAATATAGAGCGGCCTAATTATCACACTTTGCACGACATATCGAACGCCTTTCATCTCCATACTTTTCTATTTGCTTTTCATGATTCCTGCCTTGATCATATCACAATGAAGGGTTTCCCAAATTAATAAAACAATTGACGCTGTGATCATTTATGTTTTAAAATAAATATATCTTATGGATTCTTAGTATAATACCTGCTTACTTCATTATTCCTACACACCAACTCTACCATACATTCCATTATTGGAAACTGGTTTTTTATTCAAGTAATTTTGATAGAAGTGTGCGTTTTCCCGTTGATATGTGTTGAGAATTTTTTGTGATTTTAGGGGTTTTACTTTCAATGTTATTTTCATTTTTAACTATTTACTTATATACAAATGCTGTGTATGTATTGTAGTAATTTTTGTATTCATACAGCGCCTTGTGTATGACACTAACTTGTGCCATACTGAACAATTGTGTAATTTTTATTACTTGTATTAATATTCTTGTTACCTTTCCACTGTCTTAGTCTGTTATTATATAATATTATAGTATTTTTTTAATCTTTTCTGTGCTGTATTTATTAACTTCCATATAAAGTATGTATTTCTATATTTACAACTAAATATATTAACTTTATATTAAATGTAATTTATGTATATTTATTGTATACTTAACATTTTAATACCTATTATTAGTAATACACAGACATTCCACATTTATTGGAATACACTAAAGTGTAGTCTCACAAATTCTGTGTGCCTGATGTTGTTGTTGGTTGCAGCGAAACATGTTAGGCTTTTAATAAATGTTATTCTTATTAACTTTATTTTGGTTTCGTAAATAAATGAAATATGCAAAGAAAATATAAACTCATAAAAGTACATCACTAAGATCTTGAAATTATTAATGATATATAAACATGACAACCAAGTCGCCACCTTTTTGTATATTTTATTCGGATCTAAATAAGTTTCTGCAAGAGAATAGGATTATTTGTATCAAATATACAAATCCGGAGAACTCTGAACTAATTAGAAGCTAAAACAATCAACATTTGGCGAACTAGTAAATTCCACTAAAAGGGCTAGAATGAGAATTAAATATTTTTACACCATCAAAATTTACAATTATACTATGTATTTAGTATTTAAAAAAAATTATATTGATTGTTATCAATTCGCCTTTACACATACCTAATATATATTTTTTTTTATACTCAAAACATTAGCAAACATATAGGACTAGTTTTCATATTTTCGGTTATTGTATTTATATGGATTATGTCATCTTACAGTTTTCATTAAGGTATTTTATTATTTTCAGGATTTGGCGACTTCCAAGTGTTGTTTAATCCGACAAATTTCCAATAACTGAAATAGTCGATTAGTTTTAATGTTATCAAATATGATAATCTCTCGATTATGATAACCTTAATTGACATAATAACAACCGAGGATAATCTGAAACAGGAAAAGGCCGTAGTATGCTTATATTATATTACCTGGTTACTGTTCACGCGTTATTGTTAAACAGCCATGAATTAAAAAAATAACAGCCTATACATCATTTTGCCACTACATGGAACCCACTTGTCATTTTTGAATATAACTATTTCTGGAATAAATAAAAGCATTTTTAACGAAGCAGCCTATAATCATATAAATGGTCTATAGAAATCAACAGAAATTTCTAAAATATACGATGTCCATAATTAAGGGAATACTTAAACAAATATTATAGTAGTCCTTGATATAATTATCAAGAAGTTATAAATAAACAAAAAAGAATGAATATTTCTTACAGGTTGATGGTAAAATTAATAATGGATATATTAATTGATATGCAATTTATAATTTTACAAATAAGGTAATCAACATTGTATTTATGTTAGAATATTAAAAACTCCACTAGAAATAAAGAAATATGCTATTAAATATATAGCTAGACATAATTAATATTTAACAGAATAAAGAACATTATTAAGCCAAAGTATTTCGGTAATATCCATTATATAAATTTGTAATTGCATAAAACGTGCACTATAATTAGTGTGAAATAAAGCCAACTTACGTTTAATTCAATCAAATGAAATGGTCTTATAGAATACATTATACAATGTATTGCATTACTGCTCCGTGTAATTAAAATTTATGAATTTCGGTAAAATCGACTATCCATACCGGGTGGAGGCATGTTTGCTTGACTATTAAATGGAGCAGTGCGTAATTACTTCCGTGATTTTTCCCAAAATAATGTGTCAACTTTTAGCGCCGTAGCCATGACTACCGTGCACCCAAAGGGATGGGCACGTAACAATACTCTAAAATACCCCTAAAGAACCTAGACTTGCCTATATAGCGAAGTTGTACTCAAATATACTTATACACAGCTAATAAACAACCGCTATACTTATATAAGTCGAGTCAGAAGCCTTTCATTCGAAATATTACAGAATTATAAAAATTATAATTTCTTTTTACGCGAACATGACGCAAAATATTATCTCAGCACATCCGGTGATGTTCAAACAAACACAAGGATTTCGACCATACTAATTGACTGTATTAATATGTTTACCATTTGTCTGGCTATATTTGCACCACTCTTTTAACCCCTTCCATGCCAAAGTTGTTTTCAAAAAGTAAACCGACAGGCAAAAAATTAAAACATTAAAGTTGTCAGAATTTCGTCTAATTACAATTTATAGGAATTACTTTACAAAGCAACAGGAATGTCATGTTCAATGAAAGTACTACAGGATGTGTAGCGTAATGCCTTCTAGGTATCGTATCACCAACACTGTGCCAGTTACTGAAGCATATAATGCAGAGGGCCGGGTTCCCAGGGCAACCAGAACAGATAAACATATTTTCGATCAGCAAACTTGATGGCCAGCAAATGATCACCTTTGGCCATGTAAGTAATTCCAGCATTTGGAAGCTTTTTTTCCTGCAGCTGCTTTGGAATGCCTTAGTTTGCGTACATAGGTACTTATTACATAACACTCTCATGGTCAATCAATAATTTATACGAAAACTATGCATTCAATTTGCCTGTCACTTCGTCTAAGAACACTGTGACCCGAAGAAAAAATGGCATAAACATCAGGATGAGTGATGGGAAGATTCGC
>JAYRBW010034927.1:0-11976 GCA_036023295.1 Invenusta paracnida | reverse complement strand
AATCTACATATAAACAGAAAAGAAGGAGGACAGTATACTGAGTCAGTGAGCCATGGTTAATATTGATTTTTGAAGCGAGAAAGTTGAGAATTGTCATCTTTGATTTTCGACGCGCCGCGCTGCGTTTAGTGTGAATAGAGGCGTTAAGTTTAAAATATTGTTAGCTCTTTAAAAATATATTTCTTACTTGACCTAGCTACATCTTCGTGGTAGGTAATATAGCATACAAATATGCCTCCCGAATTTGCATCATTCATCGGACAATACTTATATTGACAGTGTTTCTATTATATGTGGGTCTTAATTTACGTGTCTCCTAGTATTTTGTGTTTTTAAAAATTTAAAATACTTTTGATGGTTGTAGAACTGATTTAGTTACAACAAGAATAAATATGTGATTAGCTCTTAAGTCAAATCGTTTTATTAGCAGGCTATATAAACACATTTCAAACCCATTTCACTTCTTTTGTGGCACACTTTTTGCCATCTTTTGGCATTTTTGTATAACTTTTTTTTATAGAAAACCACAATTTTATGCTATTTAAGTAGAATTTTCGTATATATACACTAGTTATATTGATTAACTTATAGATTTGCTATATATGGGAGCCATATTTGCATTTATTTTGATATCAATGTACATGTACTGCAGCTGACTTTACTGGATAACTTAATTTGCTAAACCTCAAATTGCAAGGCAAGGACAAATTGGTGCTGAATATGTTCAATTCTATAACAGGAACAAAATTTATCTCATTTCTCGCCCGCGTGAAATTCATGCATATCATTTTGAATATCATTTCCAGTAATATTTTGTTGAAAAATAACACCCAACTAAAGATTATAATGTATAATCGTTGTTCATTTATTATATTGCATGCTATAATCAAATTACTTCTTTTTTCTTGTACATCGTTGGCCCTTAGGCGCAAAACATACATTGTTGTATTGCATTTACATGTACTATATGCTATCAACCTATGTATAGATGCCCATTATGTTGCGAATTTGATGGGAAGATTCCTTCCAAGTTTAAAACGCAGTAAATAACGCATTATATGCCGCTATTTCATCAATTATTGAGCTACATATTATGAATGTTTAGGGACTTAGATACAATTCACGATAATGCGCAGTTATGTTTCCCCAGGAAACGTTACAATGGGTTAGCGGGAGGGGGGGGGGGCACGTCTGACTTCTTGCATTATGCTAAGTAACCATGGGAATATATGGCCTTATTATCTAAATGAATTGGATATCGCGCGCGTACTCTACAGTATATGCATTTGTGAATAGATCAGAGTGGGTCTCCGCCTGTATCCTTTTGTTTTCCTAACTTGTTTATATGTCGCTCCAATTAAAGACTACACAATATACGTCACAATTATGAGCCAGCTTTTATGTCAAATCCTCGCCAGATCGATGCTTATTCTCTGCAAATTAAGGTAGCCAGCCTAGAACGCTACTTTATTGCGCCGCGCGCATATAGATGCAAAACAAAACATTGCATTAGTGGCAAAAAATTGACGCGCGATGTTATTGAAAATATCTTGGGTGTACCCTCTCTATACTTGAGCGAACCATATCGGTAAGGTGGCCACCCGGGTTGGGGTGGGAGGGAGGGGGGGGGGGTGTACAGACTGTTATTTAATTGTCTTTAAACAGCCATTGCTGCTTTTTCTTCTTCTATAGGTACTCCACGTCCTAATACACCATTATTGTCTTTTACACGAGAGACAATTTCACTTAATATTCTGATAATAAAAGCACTGCCTAAGAGATACCTACTATGCATGCTGTATAGTCAATTGGTTACTCCTCAATTATACTGACGGGGTGGGTGCTTTTGGAGAGAAAGTGGACTACTGACTCTACACGCCGATTGCTTTCTGCTGTTAGGAGGATACACACCACCCAGCTGAGGTGATATCGCTTGCTGGAGATAGCAACCAATCACCTGCAAGACTGCTTCTGTGTTCATTGAATAACTCTCGCTTATAGAGTGTAGATAGATTAATAGCCAGTATAGTGGTATTTATACAAAACATCATCCCCTACGTTTCTAGAAATTACACAGCGCCGAAAGATCTTGCATCTCTCTTTAGCTGTGAATATATCGTGCGTGAAAGAATTCGAGATAATGGCAAGTTTAGCGGCTCCACCGGTGATGAATCGACGAGTTTCGATTTCAAGTAGCGAGTATATGGCGACTGGGGGCCGTCGACGATCCACAATCCAGGGCATGGGTGGTCTGCGAAGGGGAAGAATGGGGAACCATCCCTCGGAGGATGTGACAGGCAAGGACGGCAACTACGCTCGTCTCGAGAACACCTACAAGATGACACCGGATGAGGGGACTCGCTTTTCCATCTCGAAAGTCGAGGAGGTGGCTCAGAAGGTTCTCGACAGCTTCCTCAAGGACCGGCCCTACCAGGGAGAGCAGATTGGCTTTGTGACCTCGCAGCTGGCCGATATGATTCGTCGGGAGATCAAGGACATTGGCTTCCGCCGGTACAAGTTCGTGGTCAATGTGTTTCTGGCCCAACGCCTCGGTCAGAGCGTCAACATGGCGAGTCAGGCCGTCTGGGATAACAAGACGGATGACTGGATTTCAGTGACCCACCTGGCGGCGAATTATGTGGCTATTGCGGTGATTCATGGCTGCTACTACGAGTAAAGTAGGTCAGATTTCCCAGCTGTGATATATCGATCCTGCATCGCTTCTTCCAATTGTCTCTCTTTTAAAACAGTTTAAAGCAAAAAGAGGATGGATACCTATGCATTACTCTGAATAATAGAGTGGGCTTCTAAGATGCTGACGCACTCTCGTCCTATTCTCGTTTAATATTCGCAAATAGTTGTCTGAAAGCATTCAAAAATGCATCAACAAAATATTTATTGTACTATTTATAAACTCCTTTTTAAGCTATATGACGAGTGTTTAGCTATTCAAGGCAACGTTTAGAGTTCAAACAGATTCTGCCATGAGTCTATTTTTCAAATGAAACAAGAGAAATTTTAATTCCTTTTTAATATGAAAAAAACAAACTGTTTATATCTCAATAGTCAAATTAGTCAAAATCAGGGTGTCCATCACAATGAAATCTTCTCTGTATTTTAGAGGTTTTCCACTCATATTTCAAAGAAATGCATAGATATTTTGCCTTCATGTTTGCTGTTATAAACTTCGAGTAACAAAGTGATGCAACCTTTCATATAAAGCATCTTGGTTTTTATTATTTAATTAAATATGTATATTGAATTGATGGTGAGCACTATTTCACACATTTTGTAAATGCTTGGAAATATGTCTATTATAAGAGTCAGTATATATTACAAACAGTGATTAAATTCTCCTCGAATTTACCAGATTACATTTCCTTTTTTTACTATTATTTCTAAACTTTCGATTTTTTAAAGATTCTTTGACATTGTATTTTCAACTTCTATATAATAATCACTTCCTGTAATAAATGTCACCGATTTTGTACAATATTTTTCTTGTTAAGTATTAATGCCCAAATTATGTGTTGTACATTTTTATAAGCAGTATATATATATATAAATATATAAACAGTAACTTATACTGTATATTTATAAATATAGTCGTATCAATTATGGGAAGATGTCACAAAAATGCAAACAAATTATAGATATATGTATTACCGAGATTAAATATTTCTGGTTTATCAAAGGGTATTTCAACTAATGATAAAGGTGGTGTAATTAACCAGTTAAAGCTATTTCTATGATCTTTAATTCTTTCTAACGACGAAATATAATTAGTAATCTTTAATAAAATCACAAGAATAATAAATAGCCTTAAATTATCAACCGATTGTAACAAGTATCGATGCACGGTCAAGTTAATCGTTTTAAATCTATGAATTCATTTCAAAGTGTTCTTTTGATCAATTTAAAAAAATAGAATTCGGTGCAATAGCTAATGAAAACTATATATTTCTAAAGGAAAGCTTAAATATTTGTGAACATGAGCATTATATAAGTTTGGAATTTATCCTATTAAGCAATTATAATAAAGAGAAATACTTACCCACACATGGTTTATCAGTTTATCAGTAAAAGTCTACAAATAATAAAACCACTATTTGCTAAATAAGAATAATGTTCCAAGATTCAGTACAAAGCATTACAATTATACATAAAAGATGAAACCTAATATTTTACAATTTTAACCTAACTTTCTGAAGTCACAGTAAACGTGTAGAATTCTTAAATGAACAATGTGTATTTCTTTTATATATATTATAAGCTTTGCTATATGGGTAAAGATCGTACAATATAACATACCCATGTTATAATATGTAGAAGCACAGCTCTAGCTTTTTATGAAAACGTTGTATTTGCTTAAAAAATAGTCGAATTAATGCCTGGATAGGGTGCTGTTGTTGTTTTCAAATTATTTGTCGAAATATTTATCTTGATATACGTAGGTATATTATACAGGTATTACTTACAGGTGGGTATATCTATTAATACATAACCCTTTGTGAATTTGTGCTTCAGTTCTAAACTACATATATATTCAAATATAATAATTCACCTATTTAATAAAATTCCTGCAAAACACTAACAGCAACATTTGAGAGTGAGCAAGAATGAATTTCTATCTGATGATGTTCCGAAACTCCAAGGACTTTGAATTTCTACCAAGAAACTCTCAGCCCTATACGAAGTTGCCTTGTGAAAACAACATCCCATTGCACCATGAATTGATTGGATTAACGCACCATAGGCAGGGCAGCTAGGGGGGGGGGGGGTATATTTATATGTTGACCCAGAGCAAATACAAAGAAGGGAAGAACTCTTGACGATGTCAGCTGCTTTTTTAAATGTAATTGCTCCTTGGTGGAAATTCTCGCTTCTATAATATGTATGTTCGAAGGTGTTAACTGAAAGAGATAGAGCTTCGTTAATGCATGATATGAGAGAATATGATGGTGACTTGGAGAAAACTATGCAAATATTTACTTTCAGACATTCTATTTTGAATAAACGAAAGTTTCTTTCTACTTAAATGGAAAAAGAATTACTTTCTCAAATATATATATGACAGCAATATTATTCTTTAATAAGGAGGATGTATCATTGCACTCATGTCAACCGATTTCAATTGATCTTATAGTGGAAATTAATTGATTCCGTAACATGATTTTTATGTGAAGATCTCAGAAGATTTATGTTCTAGAATTAAACTATAAAAATGATATTCTTTAAGAAAACTTTGAGTTTACAAAACACATCAATCTCAATTTTATAATTTATTTCTACGTGGTAGATTTTTAAAATATCCAACTTGTTAGCTATTTAATATACACCTGTAGCTATATGTAAACAAATCACTTTCGATTTAAATAATCTTATTTATACCACAGTCACTGGTTAAACAAATTAGTTTAGCTATTTATCATTATTGATTGCACTATATACTATTTAAGTAATCAAGCTAAACTTTAAACATGATTGATTTTATTTGGCATAAGTACAACACCTACAGAGAGATGGATATAATATAACGATAAAATACATAATTAATTTAATGAAATACACTTTATTAAATTTATCAATATATAGACCTGCTTTGGAGATTGGTTTAACAAAGAACCTGTTACCTTTAAATCATCAATCACAACAATCTTAATTCAGTGTTGAAGAAAACAATTAATTTTCACATTGCTACTAAAGTACCAACTTCACACGTACTTTGAAACCACTTGGTGGTCATTCTAAATAGTGGTTCCACTGTATTCCCTATTTTTCAATTATAGATGAAACTATACCTATAGCATAAGCAATTTAGTTAGCATATGAAGGGTTTAGAAATTTATCAACAATATAGATAGGTCCACATTCAGAATACAGAAACGCATCGTTAACTTTCAAAGAACTATTAAGGTATACAATCATATTAGAAGGCTAAGTATAGTTTGTATAGAGCAAATATGTTTCACCCTGTTAAATCCATCTTCAATGCGAATGTGTGTATAAATATATATAACAGAATAGTTTGTATATAGGGTACTATAACTCCAAATCAATTTTAATTATTTAATCTACTACATATAATGCTAACCTGCCTGCCCTATACCATAAGTTACTCTTAATTAATGGTCTTTGAGAGCACATCAATGGTGTAACCTAGGACGCGCTTTCAAATGAGAACATTAATTTGTCAGTCTAGCTGTTTATATTATATAGTCTTTGATAGACCAATTTCCGAGTAATCAGATTTGATTTGCCTGAATTATCTGCAGCATAAGAACGTAAGTCACTATAGTATCCCTTTGCACAGTAATTATATATTATGTTGAAATTATAATTTGTACGACATCTCGTAACAGTTAAGCTATTTTGTGAGTTAATATATCGGTAAAGGATAATTATAAATTAATTGCATGAAAATAACAATATATATATACATATAGGCAGGTATATATGTATGCATATAAGTTTTATCAATTAAATATAAATTAGTTAATTAGTTGTACGGTGATTCACCAAGTATATGTAATAACAGTTCCACCCTTGCCTTATATACTATTCATTCATCCAAGACAACAGTTTTTCACACATTTTAAGACAATTAACTTCTTTCATCGATTATTTTGAGGTCATTATGTATGTTGCTGGAATGAGTATTGATATCATTGAAAAATATATGTTTGAATTCGGTTATTTGGAACAAAATTATTCAATAAAGACTCTTATTGTATAGCGATATATAAACGTTTCAATATCGGAAAATTATATCGTTTAGAATAAATATAAACATGGTCTAAATTTACAAACTGACGGTAGACCCCGTTTATCGCTACTTTTTGTCACCATTGTTAGCTTTGATGAAGGTATTTGCAATAAAATTCAGGACAAAATTCGAAGCACAAAATTCTTACAAGCTGTCAAATAAATATACAAGTAAAGTATGTGCGCAAACATTTAAGCATTTATTTCATTGTTATCAAAAGTGACACTGACTCCATTCCTCTTTGAGCTGCTATTATAAGCTATAGTTTTTAGATAAATATTTTTTAGTTTTGATAAACATTAAGAAAAAACAAATTTTGACTGCAACTAATAATGTGCATTGGAATGCTGAATATATATAATATACGTACATTGCTATGTATATAAATTGTAATTTTATTATTACAAATGTGGTTGAATGAGGTTACAAACTATGTATTTATAACTTTAATTTCCTCGTTTCTTTATTGTCAGTTAAGTGTAGGATACAGTTGAGGATAATTCATCAATTTCTTGATGAAAAGTCCCCATCTATAATATCTAATGTCTGTGTAATCTGCTAGCTCATCATTTCCCAACAAAATCTGGTTGTATGACCACATTCTTCTCATATTGTTCATTGTCAAGTTAAAAGTATTGTTCATCATCAAGTTAAGTAACGGTTTATGTCGCTTTTAAATGCATATATGTAATATCTGTGGTATGTTTCCATGGAATTTTGTTACAAACAATAACTAGAAATACTGGAGAGAAAATGTACATCCACGAATAATAAAAATAATAATAATACGTTTCCCCTTTACACCTTTAAACTTGTGAGCGATTTGCATTGATGTCAGTCATTTACCCAATTGATTACATAAATGGTAAACAAACGACAAGTGTGTGTCCACTATTATGATGCCTAAATATTATAATGTTGCAGAGGATGCTTAATGGCGATGTAACACGACAAAAAATAGTGTTAAATGAATTTGTAATTATTTCGACACTGTAATGAAATTATGGAAGAAAATTAATTATGCGTGTAATTATTTTCAATTAGATTAAGTATATAACATGTTTTACATATTTTTCAAGCTATTTAATTTCTATTTTTATAAAATTGGGTTTTGCTTCAGCAATTAATAAATTATTTCTAATCCCACATGGCGTTAAATCATGTATTTCATGAATAATTCATTTGTTTTTCTAATAGTTGATTTAAAACATTCAGTTATATACCTAACAAATTATCAGGTATTCATAATTCATTTATATTAAGCCAAAATAGATATGGTTAAACGAGAACACCTCAAAGTAATATGATGTATTATAATGGGGACAATAATTGGGGATTTTGAGGTGCTGCTTGAATTTATATTCCTATATTATATGCCATAAAATGATTCAAGAGAAAAAATAATTACCCACATTTGACATCTATTTATACCTACTTCATTGCTTATACATTTTAAGTATTTCTTATAGTTTAAATCTTAAACGGACAATACCTAAATCGAAATGTATATTTATCCGAAAAGTCACTTAATAAATTGAAACTTGCTTGCAAGCTATTTGTGAAGAATTGTGAAGAATTGTGAACATAAATGTGTTCACGTAATGCCACAATTTCCTTGCTTAAGATTTGTAATTCAAATAATAGAGAGAATAGTATGTATTATTTGTGAGTAATTATATTTCTGAAAATCATTTACACGTGTAATAAGTATATAAATATGATTAAAGCTTTTGAAACTCTGTTGTAAAAATTATCGCACCTTTCAATGGCAAAAATGAAGATTTCGTTGCTCTCATATTTTACTGAGTAATAGGTGATTACTAAAGATTACTAAACAAAAAGAGAAATAGGAATTAATTCGAGTTCAACTATATTAAATAACTGTTTGTGTAGAGTATTATTGAACTGTGATGAGAGTTATAAGATTGGTCCCAAGATATATGAATATATATAACTATATTATAAAATGCTTTTGAATTAGCTAATGTCTTTTGTATATTTTATTATTTTGAAGATTAAATTTAACTATATCCTTCTAGAAGAGAACTATGCATGGGTATGTATAAATGTTACGGATTCTACTCATAGTATTTTATCACAAAAATTGGATCAAAAACATAGAAATGTCTCCCATTCTTTAATATAGGAAATTAGTAAAATGACCGCATCTCATGACAGCTACTCTGCACAGAAGGTTATCATGCATTTATGAAATCCTTAGGATAAGACCTTTAAAATGATGTATAATAACCTTGGTTGCTCAAACTGGTACCAAAATACTCCCTGGCAGAAGGACTAAATATCTTGCATGTGAATTGGAGCTTGTTATATGATCCAGAATCCAGGATATTGAAGACTGTGTATCGATTATGTGGCATATTGTTCAAACAAATTGTCCATTGTCAGTGGGCATATTATAGGTATATCAGGAGCATAAAAATGTTGTCTTTTTTATATTCTACTAAATACAGTTTGTCCCATAAGTTACAGTTTGTCCCGTAATTTACAGTTTGTCCCGTAATTTACAGTTTGTCCCGTAATTTACAGTTTGTCTCTTGAGTTACAACGACTTATTGACAAATATTGTAATTATATTGTAATTAAATAATCCTACTTTGCTGACCTTACAGAGCCCAAACCATGTGACCTATGACCTTGAAATATTCTTAGAATCCAGATAATATGGTTGGCTATATAAATCCTGAAAGGTGACGTTATCCGCGTTATAGTTCTTTAACTATGCGCTGGAAGCTTACATTTGCGACAGATAAAACATGTCAAAAAAGATTTTAAAAATTGGACAATTTTTGTTTAAATAGCTGTTGCTAGGCAACCAATAAACCGATTGGACCCATATTTTAACACGATGTGTGCCTCATTACGGCAGTACATCAATATTCTAGCTGTTTTTTATTGAAGCGCGTCTTCTGGGCGTAATTTTAAGCTTACATTAAGCCAACCCTGGCTGTTCCGGCCTTTTTCGAAATTACGCCTGTAAGCCTCAAATTGGTTGGCAAGATTCTCCATCTCAAGAACGATAAAATCGCTTGTCTTAAATGCGGGCAATATGATGTTTAATCGTCCAAGGGATGTCCTTGAATTCTGCTCCTCCAATCCTTGTGTAGTTCTGGAAAGCAAGTTTTATCACCCAGTTATATGAGGGCTTTCGCTAATGAACGCTTTACGATATTTCTATCAAACAACAAAGCTTTCACCGATACCCTCCCATTTCTTGTTCTCTTTCGCATATTCATGTTTTTTTTTAATTGCATAGACTAAAATGACATATTTAATATCAACTAAATAGGTGCAACATTTTTCTAAGTTTCATAGGACTCTTGGTAGAACAAAGAATCGCACAAAACTGAGTGTTGTATTAGCATGTTCGTAAGATATTCGTGAACAATGTCGCACGAAACATTGAATAATTGAACGCGCCGTGGTGCAATATTCATCATCTATATATTCATCACTATTTACACTGAGTGATGAATATACAGAGGGTCGACTTTATGCTTGATTGTTATATGCAAAAAATGTATATAATTTGAATATTTCTCTAATGTCTAATTGCTAAATAAACTATAGTTTAAATTAGTTTTAATCTGAATATAATATTACAATTTAAAATATAAGAAGTTTCAATATCACTAATGTCACCATTTAATCATTCAAAAATTTAATGTTTTTTTATGTAAGTTATTTTTCTTTTTCTTTTTCTTTTTCTTTTTAGTTACTTTTCTTTTTTTCTTCGAAATCGTATTAATAAGGGAAAATGAAAAGCTAGAAAGCGAGCCATATACCTATTTGCAAGCATAGGTAAGCCTAAACATTACAAGCATTTATGAGCAATAAAAGCGATATATTTTTGGAGAACAAGACTATTTGATAATTCTTAAAAGACAATCTAGCAAATATATAGCTTTCAATAGAACTTCTCAGGATAAGATTACCCAATGAATCAAACTTTGTTTAATAAAAATGAATTACTACATGATGCTCCACTTCATTATTGCAATATCCATTATTTCCAATTTGCGAAACCAAAATGCTTGAAGTTATTAACGTATCTAATCAATAGACATTGTTTGCTGTTCAATACGTGCTAAATCATGCATTTTGAATATATCGCCATGCGTTCGTTCAAATATTATTTTGTACAACAACTCCATATTTATTATTATACGGTAAATAATGACTTACATTTATTACAGTATAAAAAGAGTATTTTAAATAAACATTTACTTTTATTAGATTTATTTATAGAAAGTAGTTTATATTTGTATTTTTATAAAGGTAAAAAACTAATGTATATCACATGCTTTTTCATGTGTGTTAAACATAATAAAATGAATTGTACATATTAAATCTACCTAAAAGTAATAATTTTAATATAAACATGAGATGTTTCACAGTTTATTCATTACTCTGTGGATTAATACTTATATTGACCGAAAATATTGTTTTAATACATTACTAAACTGTTTATGTAATCTAATTAGTTTCGGTCTTACATTTTTGTCACTTGTTCTTTACTTTTGTACGTTAATTGTTTGTAAAAACTACTAAAAAGTAAATTTAGTAACATGGCAACTTATATGGATATTAACAAAGTTCAATTACAATGTAATTGTAAAAAAGCACACCCAATTTCAAGGCAGTATTTTTGTAAACATTGCCAAGAACTTCGATGTTCACACTGTGTATCTCATGAGGTAATTGCTATTTATATTATTTAATAAACAATTCAGATATAACGTTTGTTTGTACTAAATCAATAGTATAATTTAATTAACCTTACTTTTCATATGATATAAATAATTTATATTATTATATAGCTGATTCACTCTTAGTCTTACTCAGATTGATGAAAAACAGTCAACTTATTTAAGTCTACAACTTCAACTAAGAAATAAGAGTAAATGGCAATTGTGGAGTTCTTGGTCACAAATTAAATTTTTTCGGAAAATAAATAAAATGTAAAAAAATGAATGTAATTTATTTTTTATATTGTAATAGTATCATAAAGGATAGTGAGATGCTTGATAATCATGGTATTGTTGCAGCCACAAGAAGCTACCAGCTTTTAGTTTTAGTAGTGTATAAGGATGTATTAACAATTTACTCCTATTATTATACTTTTGACTATATTATGAAGATTTGTCATGTTTTGTAACATTACTAAATTCATATGTTTGTTAATTACATTT
>JAYRBW010034916.1:0-11977 GCA_036023295.1 Invenusta paracnida | reverse complement strand
CTATCCTATATTACCTACTACATAGTTCGCTTAGCTTTACTAGCTAACGACCTATTGCCATAGGTCTAGATATGTAGGTAAGCTGCAGGTAAAACCTAAATGACCAGTGTCGAACGAGAAAATGAATAATCTTCTAAAAGCGACAATATTTTTCTAAATATTGAAAGATATTCTGAATTGATAGTTGATGGAGAATGCAAAGTACATCCACTTTCACAATATTTTTATTCAATACGTTTCATCAATACCCTGTAAATAATTCAAAATTTTATAAATATGTATTATTAATGTATCTAATATTATGTAATACATGAAGCATTTTCATAATTTGAAAAAAAGTAGGTATATAATATGTATAAATAATATATCTCTATCTGATTTTCAAATAAAATCTAAGAGAAATTATCTAACATAAACGTGAGATTTAGTATAGAATGAAAGTCTAAAATTGTAAAATAAAGAATAGTTTAGAAATGTTCAAATTATTACTTTTGTTCATACAATTCGTAAAAGAAACTATGATTATGTATATATTCAGATGCATATATAAATCAAATAAATAAACTCAATAAAGCAACAAGAATCAATCAATGCTCAATCACAGAGCAGCGACTTGACACCTGATTGACACATGATAATATTGATTGTTTATTATTATATTATCATCACAAAAGAAAATGAAAGTTTAAAAACAAGTCATTCTTTCCGTCCCTAACATAGAAAATATCAGCCAAATCAGACTATAAGTATAAATTTCTAGTTTTTAAGTCAACCGGAAATAATAAGCAAATTAATTATAAAATATATTCTACACATAAAAATGCTGTTAATACAATGATTTTATTGTAAATTCTTTTGCCCCAATTTTGGCTTGTAAAGTTTATTACGTGTTACTGAATAAAGCATTGACATATTGAAAATATATAGTTTAAATTCGCAAATATAATATTAAATGATCGGTTTAAAATATGCAATATTCTCCATATTAAACTTGATAACTGTTATATTTGTATGATATATTTACGTGTTGTTTTTTGACATAAACATAAAATGTATTATTTTACATAATATCCTTAAATAGTATACAACTATTGAATTATTATAATCGACTATTTATGTTAGTTAATGTTACAGAATAAAAGATGCTGACATTAATATTGTAAAAAGATAAAATATCAAAGTCTAATGGAAGTCAGACAAAACTGTTTTTGTCTTCAATCATATTAAACCGATCTCTAAAATTGTTAGCGTCATGAAGTTCACAAGAACTTTGACATACACTAACCTCGTCTAGCCAGGTTTTGTGAATGTGTTACAAATATATATACATATATATACAATATAAGAACCTTTTTTTAGTGAAGCAATCAGCAATACAACACAATCTAGCCTGCATTATTAAAACCCTCATTGAGCTATTGTGTACAGAAAATAAAGGCGAATGAACTTCTAGAAAACAAGAAAGAGCTACATAGAATGGGGAACCTAGAAATAGGAGCCTACTAGTATTACACAATGTATATAATCCCAAAATCTGGTTACCTAGGCGGTAAGGACAATATTTACGAAGGATAACACGTCGGAGGATCAGCTACTCAAAATTATTATAGGTACTTTTCACTCTAACGTAAAGCTGGTATCTACTTGGTATTGCATTAAAGGTTGCAATAATGGCAAGGTTAACCAAAGCGCAACACACAGTTGACAAATTCTGACTACAATGATGTACGCCATAAAAGATATACAAAACTGCAAGTTAGGATACAATTATATCCTCATGAAATCTCATAGAATAAATTAATTACAAGTGATGCTTTGCCACGACATCATGTCTTCCTTATGGACTACACCTAAGTATAGATCACGAAGATCAATTAAAAGGCTGGTTTAATTATAATTTCATGGAATAATTATTTTCGAGCGAATTTCCCTGAATAATATATAGTTTAGTTAAACTAGATCAGAGTTCAATATAAGTACGAGTATAACTCCATACATAACATAATACCTATTCCGACATTCGAGTCATTGTACATTATACTGTATATTATAGGCCTACCAGTTTGAACACATAATATATCTAACCAACACCACCAGTTACTTTCTATCTTGCTCACCTATGTAACTAATATTAATATAAACTACAAGTAAGTGGTACAGCTTCTAAGGTTGAAACAAATACAGTCAATGAAGACATGGTTTTTTAGTTCTCATATATTAGGAAATAAAAGTTGACAGCGTTATCAGTTTATAAGCTTACTAACAATGTTATTATGCCAAGAAACTTTACTATAATGTTTCTCCTAGTTTTCCTACTATGAAATCTGATCAATCTTCCTAAATTGATGAGCTAGGTATATATAGTAAAAAACGTAGGTATTGTCTGTCAATAAAAATAGAACAGCAACTACACACTGTCAGAAAAGGGTTATTTGAAGAGTTCTTAAGACAAGTTTGGCGAAAGGGTTCTTAAGCTCGACCTTAACTTTTATTCTTCAATGGATCCTTTCTACTTGTATAAATATATAAATTGATATATATATATTGTTTAGAAAAAAATTAATATTTCTTCAGTAAAATAATTTAATAAATAGGATAAAAAAATAGTTAGCATGAGTTTTGGTGTTACATTTTAAGTTTCTTAGTATAACTACATATAGATTCTTGAAACAATCTAAGTATTTACTGAGGTTACTGGAATTTAAACTTGTAGCTTAAAAGCTGTGAACTATAATGAAATAACTCTAAAATAGTTAAAAAGTACTTTCTTTTAGATTTATAGCTAAATAAATCAATAAAATGTTAGAAATATATAATATATAGCAATGTATATTAAAAGAACAACTTACATATATTTCTATATTAATACTCTTAGTTAATAGTTAATTCATATAAATATATGTATTTCTATATGTAGAAATTTGCATATATTTATAATATTTATAATATACACATAATGTAATATCAATTATATTGAATAATAATATGCATAGCTAGATAGCTATATATCATTAATACATATATGTACCTATATATATAAGTCAATAAATATACACCTACATATATCCATATTATACTCTTTTACATGCTCTTATCAAATACAGCTATTTCTAAATTAATCAAAATAGTATTTCAATGTAACGGTTTGTTATTTTATTATGGAATAAAACTATGTTAATGTCATCCCGTCTGTTTTTTTAATTGTAATTTGAAATAATTTATTGATATATATAAGTAGTCTATAATAGTAGTATATATGTAAGAACTATATATTATGTAAAATATGATGTAATTATTTTCATAACATAATTAAAATACAAAGTAAATTTAATTACTTGTAGTAAAACCATGACTAGATCATTCGATCAAATAAATAAAAAATAGTTTTATATGATAATAAGGTAAAATACAATATTTGTATAGATATACTTAATCCAAGGTAAATACCATTATAAAAGTAAATATAAGTTTTCTTTTATAGGATTCTTGCAATTTGTCTTTCGGTTATCTTTCAATTGACTCTTCTTAACAGATTTTCTATTGCTGGACACAGCAATATCCACTTTATTAGAAATTTAATATCTTTCAAAATGCTGTGTGCTATTATTTCCAATCTGAATTATATAGTTGAATAATCCGCTATAGCTGTAACTCTTAAATATAAATTAAATATAAATCTACTACTGCTATTTGGAAATATATTTTTGTTAAGAACCTTTCGTGCGGTTCTTTAGAGGGTTCTTGGATAAAAAAGAGTTTTTCAACCGAAAAATGAGATTATTAATAAAAAGGTTGTTACACAAGCCCAACTCAAGAAAATTTTTTTGTGGCTAAACAAACCCTTTTTGACAGTTATTGACAAATGCTGATACTGATAAAAATAGTCAAAGTTATTGCTTTTCTACTTTATCTACAAATTCTATACTGCTCCATAAATAATGAAGTCATCAGGTGCAAATCTTTATAATATTGAACTTTTGAAAAATAAAGTAATAATTTAATATTACATCATTATAAAAACAGGAAATACAAATACAATTTAATCCAATCCAATGTTATACAGATAGTCTGCAATCTGCGTACATCATTATACAGAATGTATACTACTTGACTTACTTTAAGCCAATTACGTGACCTTTTGGCAATTTCATAGCTTGCGTCTTTATCCAAAGTTTTAACCATGAGGCCTTCGCAATTACCTGCAGAAAAACAAATTTATTACGAACTACAAACAAATAAAAAATGATTAAATTAAATATTTATAGTTGTACTCTACGCTGGACCTTCAATACTATGATTTGAATATAACACGTATAATAGCTTTGTGAACAATGATAACCACAAAAAAACACATTAAAGCATAACATTGTATTTTTCCAGTCACGAATATTTGTTGAAAACTAATCAAGAATTCGTAAAAACACAATTTATAAAATACCGACCAAAAAACTCGGTAAATTGAATGCAATATAAATATAAGTAAGTTTTATCATAGTATCAGGAACATAAAAAAGTACAAACAACAAAGCCCTATTCATAAAATCAATAATTAAAATGATCGATAATTCTGGTTTAAAAAAAGATAATTGGCGAGAAAAAATAACAAGTAATTATAATAAATTCAATCGGGATTATTATTTTTTACTAAAAAGCAATACTGTCTTGTTATTATAATGTTTGTTATATAGTATACGGAATAATCAATGTTTCAGATAACACCATTCAATGTTCTCTGCTAGGCCAGCGTCTGTACGTTATTGTAATATGCTTTAATCAATGGTTACATGATATTAAAAGAAACGTGTATAAAAATACATAATTGTCTCACAAGCATGTGGATTCTACTATTTACGTGTTAAATGGAATAAATAAAAATACTACAAATACATCTAAAGTTTTTAAAATATACTAATTATTAATTTAAAGTTCTAGTTATTTAAAAATTCTACATGTATGTAAAATGTTATTTTTATTCATTTGAAAAAAAATTGTGAAGGTAGAGCATCCAAATATGATAAAATATTATAGTTTATAATAGAGATTATATAGGTATAAATTTAAAACTTACATGTATAACATACATGTTAAAACTTTGAAAATTACTTTAGTTTTTTTATAAATAAGTCAAATAGTAGATTTATCTGATGAAGCAAATTTTTCGGTAGACAAAGGCAATGTGTATTCAAAAATATCATCTCAAAGTGAATAATGCCTAAATTTAAGTAATAAATATTGAAGTCACTTAATTTTATTAAAATATCTTCAGTGAAATACAGTTGCAAATTAAACCAGTACGTGACTAAAAAATCCAATTAAAATAGAAAGGGAAATTGTAATTTATTAAATTGAAATTATTACAAACAACAAAAATCAGCTAAGATAATATCACCCAAGTCAGTGAACGAAATCTTAATTATTCTCGCATTCTTGTCAAACGGCACGATTTCGAAAATATCTTAAATCTATAAGAATGCACTCTAAGAACTTCCAAGAAGGTAGGAATGAAGGAGGGATCTTGCGGAAGAAATGGAAAGGAAAGCAACAAAAAAGTTGGAGTGGAGAGTTAGAAGGGAAATTTCTTCACGCTGAAAGGAGCAAATCTGAAACAAATTTAGTTGCGCGCATGTTTAATAACTGACCAATTTGACTTCAACAAAGCAATCAACAGTCTCAGTGAGTTGAGTAGCTGTGCTCGCTCACAAAAAAGTTAGTCTAAGAGACAGGCGGAAATGAAGACTTTATTTCGGCAAACGAGTATGTTGAGTGCTCTCAATATATAATACAACGAATTTCTACTAGTTTTACCACAAATATAACGCATTAGCTTAACGGAGAACATGGGTGAATATCTAAATATTGATATTGCGTAGGAGGAATGATTGGGGCTTAAATTCCCGTCATTTACAGTCTAATATATCGAGTAAGCATGTGTCTGTGTGTGCTTATTGACTAGCATGTAATGCTGTACGAACACACTAACAAAAGAAGGAACACAAGGACAGACAGTTTTTAAAAGGACACCGGGTATTCATCTACAGCTCTTTACAGCTCCAGTTCAGACACTACATTATGTACACAATTACTGTACTATTATGAAAAAAATATGGAAAATATAAATAACCTGGACCAGAAACTCTCTTGAATCATCGTTGAAATTCGTTCTTATTTCATTACTTTAATAGTTACAAATTTAGAAATAGACATGCAATTACTACAAACATTAAGATATCGTTTAATATAGTATAGTCTATATACATAATAAGATGGGTAGATAGATCGATAGGCAAATATAAGGCATAAGAAACTCTCCCACTAATAGGACTCTTGGAGTTTCATTTTGATCAATTATCCTTAATGTTAAGAATGCATAAAAATAGATGTGAATGAGATAATTTTTATATTAAAAGAGAAATAGAAAACCATTTTTTAGTTTAAAATTCTGTTGGTGAGGATATATATGCATATCAATAATTTTCTTAACATGTATTTTTATTGCGCAATTTTTAATAGCACTTCTTAATATCAGATTTCTGGTCTAATTCCAAATACCTTTTAACATATTATCATGTTAAAACATTAAAAAAATAAATCACGCACATATTAAAAAGAGAATACTATAAAACCATCAACGTTAATAGTATAATGAAATGATACGAATATTTTTATGGAGATTGCCATGCACAAAAGGATAACACCTTTATCTCTAAAACAATCCATGATTATACCTTTAATTGATTCATCTAAAAATTCAGCAATTTCGTCCGTATTTGATGAATCAATTGCCGAGGCTAAGACAAATTCTCCCTCTGAAACAGCTCCTGCAAACGCAGATCTAAGTGAAAACAACATAGAAATACATATTATATCGAAGCTATAATAATCAATCATTATATAAAAATAGATCTTTTGTAGTCCAAAAATAGAAATTTCATAAGTTATTTAAAATATAGTATTAATTTCTAGTAGAAATTTATAATATTGTTATGTTACTAACGAGAAAACATTATATTAGCAGTAAAAAACGAGAGGTTTAAAAAAATAACATATGTATATCAGTCAATAAAGCATTATACTATATTTAACGTAAATAATATAATTAACTTTAAGTTAAGAAACAAAGAAACCATGAGTTTAAATTTTAGAAATATTAGTCATACTATTATCTTACTATAAAGCATCGTTTATATTTTTTATTAAAAAAAAACAATAATCGTATGAAAACAAAATAAACACTGTTTTAACGAAAACTTGAGGACTCGAAATATTATGACATTTTTACAATCTATATACAGTATAATACCATAATACGCTTAGATGGAGCTATGTTTTGCAAATAACAGCATATTAAAAATTTTAAATGTGAACATTCATTAAATCCACTTTTATGAATGTTATGGGAACTTTTAAACTTAGTTTTCGGGCATCATGTGTAACGCACTAAATGTATTATTTAGCTGTCTGATTAAAAATATCAGACAGCAATAAAACAATAAAGAGGTAGTAAAAATGTTACCTCAGTATCCAAGACAATTTTAGACAGGATTACAGATATTGTCAAAATATTGGAATTTCTCTATCGTAAATTACCATTTTAGTAACTGTATTAGTTTTAGAAAATTTGGCCAACAACTAAAAATAAGAACAGTTAAAAGAACACACTGAATATGTTTAATAATGTATGACTAATAACTAAAAAAACAAAAAGTCACTAACTTATAAAAAATAATTATTACAGTGACAACAGACGTGACAATAAATTTCTCTAAAAACATTTAATTAAATCCCGAGTCACAATCAGGAAGTCAAAATAAATAAAACCAGATTATTTATGAAGCAGAAATAGCGCAGCGCTCAAGACTTTAGGTAACATTTTCGTATCTAAACAAGTAGCAAAAATATTTTTTCGCAATGTCCGATCATCAGTATAAAAAATATTTGTATTACTATGTCTATTATTATACTGTCATCATTATCTAACTAAAATCTTTCCTTCTAAAAAGGAAGTTCTTATTTCATGGCAAAACATGTTCTCCTTAAATAGCGATATAGAACAAAAATCAATAATAATATTTTGAGTTTCTTCACACAAAACAATTATTTGTAGTATTAAAAAATTTGGGACGGTTATTAAATAATAATATAAAATATTCACGTATGTTTCCCCCTACATTCTTTTCAGTTTGCACAGGCATTGATGAATCTATTGATTTATTTATTAGAAAGAGAAAGACGATGCTTAAAAAGGGTATGGAGAGGGGAGAGGCTGTGAAGAAAAACCTAGCAAGGTAAATTATAAACTACGGCTCGACCAAGATTACGTACGTAAAACTATGAAGACTGCTACAGTTGCTAGCTTAGTATATAACGCTGTGTATGTATGATCAATTCATTAAAGGTAATTTACTTTTAAGGATGAATTATCGTTCAGCAAGGTCTGAATTTAGACACTTGCTCAAGGTAATCACTGTATACAATTGTTCTTCTAATTTATTTAACACTATTATAAATATTATTTGTTCTTTGATTCCGGAAATCAAGCAATAAACAACAAAATCAACTAAAATCAAATAAAGTTTTCAACGAAATTAGTGAATACATAAATAAAGGCTTCATTTTAAGAGGAATGTGAAATTTTGATATTTCAAATCAAGCAAAGACAATTTAATTGTAATATTTTGCAATACAATCAATCAATTAATATAAGCGATATAGAACATTTAATTTATGTCTAAAAACTTAAACAGTGAATAATACAATTATGCTTCATAACATATTAATTTTGATTATTATACAAATGAAATTATTCTTTATTTAAGTTTATGACCAAGTAAAACATGACCAAAAAATGATATTTGAATTATGAATAATATAAAAGAGTAACATTGTATGACATCATTGTATGTATCTTTTTAATAAAATACTAACACATTTATCAGTAAAATGGAAAATATACTCTTTGATTAATAAACAAATTGGTGATTTTCATAGTTTTAGTTATTGTATTACTCATTCCTATTAGTAATACTCGAAATGCGCTACCAATAAATTAAGGATATTATAAAATTAAACATAAAAAATAAGGAGAAAAAAAAGAAAAAGTAATTACCATGCAAACCAGTTTGTATGAGAAAAACGGGAGTAATCTTGTAATATAAGGATTATAGAATATTTTTTAATGCCCTACTAAGTTTATTGAAGTATTAATCCTGATTAATTATTCATTTTAACAATATTTTCAAATCTAAATAGGATAGAGCCTTGCTTGGTATATTTTCTAATAATTGAAAACTGGTTATAATAACGCAAAATATTGTTATGGTTAAACATTAATTTAATGTTTTTTATCTTGACTCTATTATTACAAAATATTATGATGTAACAAGTGTGATATCCATTAATATAAAAAAATAATTATATAACCTATACAATTGTAAACACATTATTAAAAATCTTTTTACAATTATGACTGCTGTACATTTTATTATGTCATGCCTAATATATTATTTGCATTCCAATATAAACATCATAACGTTGATTAAAAAATATATATATATATTAATCCCAATTTGAACATAGGTACTAATTTATTTATTTTTTAATTAGTTATATTTCTATGGAAAATTTTTTTTTTGCAATAATTGCATGATATACAAATATATTATTCCATACAATTCTTTTGTAATTCACTATTAAAGGTTTATATTTCTTTTAAGTAGAAATACCAAACTAAGAAAAATATTAAATTACTATAAAGCACAAAATATTCCAAAATAAAATAATCAATAAATTACTATATTTGTAAAACTTGATTCAGTTATGTCATGCATAAAATACCAGACAACATTTGACAATTTTCTCACTAAGTTCAAAAATATAGTTTTGATTATATTTACAGAAACAATAATATACATATATGTATAGTTAAAATAAACAATTCAGTAATTTTAAATAAAATTAAGCAATCTAACGTTTTAGTAAATTTGGTAAAATAGTAAGATCTATTTGAACATGCAAAATGTGCACGTTATTCTCGAAACTATCACATTAAAAATATTTCTAGAGAAAATGGAAGCTGTCAGCATACTCAAATGAAGAATCCATTTAAATATACTCAAAAGTCACTGACTAATTAATTAACTTTCTTTTGACTACAAAAACAATTCTTTTTGTTTTAGTAAAAAGTGTATTTTTTGTAACCATGGTTATAAAGCAGTATTGTTCAATATTGTGTATTATATATTTATTTTATTGCTGTTAAAGAGTAATAAATGGTATCTATTTTTGTAAAAACTTGCTAATCTATTGTACTAAAGATTTAACCTCTATAACCTTTATTATAACCTTTATAACCTCTATTTAACCTTTATTTAAGCCTCTATTAAAATTCTCTTTCAGAGGTTTTATGTGATAGATTTCTAACTAAATTCCACAAACATAATAAAATCCAATACGAGAATATTAATGTTTCTTCTCTATAAAAAAATTGAAAAGAAACAGACACAGTTATATATTTGTCCCTTCTCTATCAAAGATAACCGGCCTTTGACTTAAAACAAAGACACTATTATTAATGTTAATAATGTGATATTTACCGAAATATCTATATTCAATAATATTTTTATAACATGGGAAAAATATCATAATTGTTAAAACTATAATAATAATGCTTACTTAATGAAGCAAGCTTTAGTTCAACATAATATTTCTTAACAAAATTCATAAGATGGAGTGCGAAAAGTGACCTAACTCGAAGAGTTCCACGAAATAATTTTTATAATAAAAACTGAACGAATCTTCATGAAACAACAATAAAGGCGAGTTTGAAACCCCCCTTAGAAGTTATTATATTTATAATCAGTTCTTCTTAGTATTGTTTTTAATTTTATGTAATTATTCTAAAGCTGGAGGAGCTCCTCAAAATTGTTTTAAAATTAATAAGAATAAAAGAAAACTTCTTGAAACAAAAATAAAAGAAAGTTTAAAATCTCATTTAGTTCAGTTCATTTATTTATGATCATTTTTCGTAGTTTTGATGAATATCCAATGCAATTATATTTAAGGTGGAGGAGCTTCTCTAGTTAAGACAGTTTTTGCACTCCACCTTTGGAATCTCATATACGCACGATTATATTACATAATATTACACATAATATATTAATTTTATATTTTACTTTTATATATAGTAGCACCACATAACTCACCTGAGAACATCTCTTCGTTCGCGAAGAGATTTCTTCGCTAATGACTCCCCGTTAATATAAAGCAGATCGAAAGCGTAGATACACACCTGAACCTTAATCTCGGACGCGGAAGCGTCCTAAAAGTGGGTTAAAAATGGCAAATTTGAGTGAAGTGAAGACAGCTTATATAAACAGTCATCGGAGAAAATAAAACTGATTTTGCAAATTATAGAAGTGCAAAATAATTATTGACTAAAATAATATTATAAATTACTGAAATTAATAGTCAAATTATTGAACTGACCTAATTGGATATTACAGTATATATATATATACATGCCCACTTGTGCCTTTCGATAAAATAAGATTCATTTATAACAATAATTGTTATATAAATGAGCCTTATTTTTTATTCAATCCAACTTCTTTGCTTTCTACTGCAGTAGGAAAAAAACAATTTCAAGCTTACATTATTAAAATATATATATTATGATGATCATTTAGTTTTACATAGTAATTTTAATATCAATAAAAAATGACAAAAGTACTAGACCATTAAAAGTAGCTAACCTAAATACAATATTATATCATTGAACTATTTAACGTAGTTGTATAACTTACATGAACGTCATCAAATTAATATATTAACTACATAATTATACGTGTATAAGTCTGTAATATACTATTAATATATAACATTTAGAGTATATTATTAAAAGAGTTTCAATTAAAAGTGGCGTTATCTCAATACATGTGTACAGCAACCCAGCTGTATACTCAACAGTATAAGAATGCTT
>JAYRBW010034905.1:0-11977 GCA_036023295.1 Invenusta paracnida | reverse complement strand
TGTTGCGTTACGGGTGCGTTACAGGGGGGGTATCTGAAACTGCTTAATATTGTGTTACGTTATTTGTGGACGGCCCCATGAAATAATATTCTATTCGATCGAAAATGGATGTCTGTTCTTATTCTGTTTATACCATAGAACAAAATGCGTCCTTTCTCTATGGTTTTTACCAAAGAATATAGGATACGTATGTATTCTATATTATTTTGTTTTTACAAATTTGAAGATAATTTTTGATTGAAGTTTCTTAATGTTATTCCTTCTTAGTTAATTGGATCAATTTGATTAGTTTTTATCTGCGTGTAACTTAGCAACTGTTTTTAAACTTTCAAGTTTTGATAACTGCATATAATTATTAATTATTACATATAATTTTGTTTTACATAGTCCATAATAATGCGAATGTTTCAAATTTAGGGTTTCTGAAGTTTCGTTTTCGAATACAATTAAAGAAATTATATATAAATGTTTAATTATAATGATTTATTGTTGATTAATTATATTTAATATTATTTATTACATTTTTAATTTTGTTGTTCAAAATATTCACTAATGAAAATATATAATTTTATTGTAGTTATGCCTATGGCATGCTTTTCGAAGTGGTTTAATTCATCCATTGAAAGATTGGACGATTGTGGAGTTCTTGGCCCCAAATTAAATTTTTTTCGAAAGATAAATAAAACAAAAAATATAAAAAAAAGAAGTTATTTATCGTAATACTATCATAAAGGATGGTGAGATGCTTGATAATCGTAGTGTGGTTGTGGTTGCCAGCTTTTAGTAGTGTATACTGTATTTGAATGTATAGGGGTCAGGTTTATTTTTCATACCACTTGAACAAGATCTTGGGAGCAGATAATTTATATTTATATATAAATAGATAGGAGTAAGTGCAGGAGCAATCTTTGTGACAAATCCATAGAAAAAAACCTGAATTAGGGGTTACTTGTTAAGCATTGAAAAAACAAAAAATAAATTTAATTAACGATCATGAATTTAGTAACATTACAAAACATGACAAATCATCATAATATAGTCAAAAGTATAATAAAATGGGTTACTTGTTAAACATAAACAAAAAAAATGTAATTAACAATACAAGTAATCCCTATATAGTATACACTACTAAAAGCTGGCAGCTGCTTGCGGCTGCAACCACACGACACCACAATTATCAAGCATCTCACTATCCTTTATGATATATAAATTTAATTACATTTATTTTTTGATTTACATTTTATTTATTTTCTGAAAAAAAAATTAATTTGTGGCCAACAACTCCACAATCACTAAAGATTGTAATATTAAATAACTGTTTATACAGTTAAAATAGAACATTTTATATGAAGAATTTATTTACTTTGTTTTTTAAACACTATTACAACCATTCACCAGAAATCAATTTCAATATTAAGTCATTTTTTAATAATATTCATTATGGTGTCAGTGAGGGGTGCATTTTTTCAATAGGGCGCAAATTTCTTCAAAATCATTGGGGGATGATAGTGCCCATAGCTGACCCAGCTCTTACACCCATGAATGTTTTGGGTAGAGACAGCCAGCACCAACTGCAGTTTCATATTCCGGTGGTAAACTGGATACAAGAGAATGTTGCAAGTGGTCCATGAAACAATAAAAAACATTTATTCTGTAATAGTCCCAAGTCATGTGTATCTGTTCCAGCATTTGCTCTGTATTTTTGTTTTGTGTAAATATCAATTTTAGAAGTTATTATCACTGCCTACAAGGTACAGTTCATAAAACTTGTCTTCTGTTGCAGTTCACTTAGTTTTGTTATCATACCTTGTACACTTTTGTATACTTATGGTCATACTTAAATAAAATGTAACTTTATGTAGATGAGATATGTACTCATTAATTTAAAATGAAATATCTGAAGTATATGATCAAAATATTCAATTTTAATAAAATATGCCCAACTATATAAAACTTTATCTATTTAAGGAATAGCACTAGAAATTACTCACTATATACACTTTTAATGTAATATTTTATAAGAAATAGCAGTTAGAAATTACAATATACATTTACACTTTATACCATAAGACATTTTATAAGAAATTATGATACTCTTTTATACAACTTATAAAATACAGCAGAAGTGTTTGCATTATATATATTTGGAAATGATATTTGTAAAATGTGACATTGCAGTAGATACCTGTCTTTTTGGTAAAAAGTCATATCAGATGTCTCTGAATGGAAACTTTTAATAAAATTGCCTGATTTACAGTTCACCATTCACCATTATAGTACTACTAGGTGTCACTTAAAAGCAAGCATGCATTCATAAGCACATATTTCCAAGCTCAAAAAAGCTTTAAAAATATGTAAAAATAGTAAAAATATAGATTAGAGTAGAATAAAAATTAGAGGTATTTAATAATGGAATAGGATTATTTAGATATAAATATAATAAAATATGTTCAATAGGTCACTTTATCCAGCACCTTTCCAATACATTTAATGTTGATCTGCATACAATCCAGAGACTCCAGAGCAAACTCCTGCAGACCAACAGTGTAGCTGACCTTCTGAGGACTGGTACATCTTGCATCTTAAACCTAAGGCAAAACCATGCACTCATCCACTTGTGTTCAGGTAGCCCATCAACTTTGACAAAGATGGTTCTTCAAGCTTGGTGTCAATGCCAGCCTCATGAAAGTAAAGAATCACCTTCTGAAGTCTGGTTTGTTGTTGTATAAATATTGCAAAACACAAGTCCTTACTTACTGTGTGTCACCATGCAACAAGGTTGGTATGGGCTCAAGAATGTCAAAACTGGACAATCCAGCAGTGGAGAAAGTGCTTTTTCTCCAATGAGAGCCCTTTCACTTTAAAGTGATGGTGCATGAGTACTGCAATGCAACATCAGCATCTGCATATCTAGATGCTGACGTATCTGCAAACCCTATCAACTAGATATGACCAAGCAGCTGCCAGATTCATGGAGAATGCAATCAGAGCCCTTTCAAGCAACGCCATCAAACACCTCGCAGAAAAACAGATCAGGTGCATAATCAAGAAAAGGAAAGGGAATGGAAGCACCAAGCTAAAGAACTTATCACCAAACATGCTGCCATTTTCCAAAGAATCACAGATCATCCATCATGTATTGCACCCTGGAACAACAACATGGAAAAGCTTAAGATACTAAAAACTAAAACCAGCAAAAAAGACTGCTGTCGACCAGCTTGTATTAGCTAGGAAATGCCTCCAAGAAGCGGGGAACTACAACCTACATATCTACACAGACAGGTCCACCACAGAGGGCATCTTAAACAAAGGAGCAGGTATTGCAGTATACAGAGAAGATATCCTTCTTACATCCTGGCACAAACCCACCGGAGCCCATTGCAGCTTGTTCCAAGCAGAGGCAACATCTTGGCTGTGCAATCATAACCAATGGCACAGCTGCATAATAATAACAGATAGCCTATCCATAGTCTCCAGCATCCAAGAGAAAGCAATGAAAGACAGAAATAACAACACAAACCTTCAACAGGCGATTCACATCATAAATAAACTCCTCAGCAAAAACAAACAGCTTTGCATCACCTGGATCCCTGAGCATTGTAACCTACATGGCAACAAAATAGCAGACAAACTGGCCGACCAAGGAAGCAAGAGCCAACAAAACAATATTCCTCTAGAAGTAACACCCATCGTAAAACTGCTTCAGCATAAAATCAAAGACAGCCCTTATCAGCACCCAAGGGTAGCCATCACATATGTCAAGAAAGTGGACCTCAAAGGGGAGAAAAATCTGACCAGAGCACAACAGGTTGACCTTGCCCGCTTCAGAACGGGGCACCACCCAAAGATAAGAAGCTACACCCACAGAATTGACCCAGACAGCCCAGAAGATTGCAGGCTCTGTGATGAATTCTGTCCAGAGACCATGGAACACCTGTGGACAAAGTGCCCAGCACTCAGGCACCTCACAATCAAACACATGGGCAAACCATCTCCAAAACTCGAATCCCTTGTTAGGGAGCCAAGCATTTCCTGGGCATTTCTGAGGGCAATCCTCAGTTGCCTAATCTGAATTTAACAACAACATCAGCATCTGCATGCAGATGTCTGGGGATTCTTCTCTCACAATGGTCCGTGCCCTTTAGTCTGCTATCACAGCTCTATGATGGCAGCAGCCTACACAGAGATCCTGGAGCTGCATCTGGTGCCTCTTGACTTGCCTGGAAGGTAGATCCTGTTTCAACATAATAATGCTACCAGCCACACTGCCAGGAGAACACAAGGCTTTCTTTCTTCAGGAGAAGAACATCACTGTGATGCCTTGGCCTGCCCAGTCTCAACCCAATTAAGAACATGTGGGCACACATTCAGCAGGAGATTGATGGCAGTGAAGTGCATGGTCTCAATGGCCTATGTGCAGTAGCTCAGCAAGTGTGCAAAGCACTCCCTCAAGAGCTGATCAACAACCTCTTGGACTCAATGCTAAGATGCTGTCAACTTGTGATTGCAGCATGTGATGGAGCCATTAACCACTGAGAGAATTTGAGCCTTATTGTGTTCATTGTGTTTATTATTTATGTATTACATGTTCATGCCACTAATGCAGGCCTTTGATTGTTCCTCAAATTCCTCAATTTTTTTTAAGCTTCCTCAAACTTCAAAAATTCCTCAAATTTATCCAAATAGCAAAATTCCTAAAATTTCTTTATTTTTTTTACAATGGTAAAATGCTGTGCAGGTCTATTTTTGTAATGTTATCATCTTTACTGTTATGACATGATGTTTGAACATCATTGTATTATGTTTGTGAACTATTTCTTTGGATTAGTCCTGGGTATGACATTAAACTGTAATGGCAGCTGTTACATGGTTCATAGCAGTCAGAAAAGTCAGGGAAATTAAAAATTTGTCAAATAAAATTTTTATTTTGTATAAATAAAAAAAATGGCTTAGAATTCAATGTCACTGAAATATAAAATCGTTGTCATATATAAAAAATCAATATATTTATTGTTTTAGTAAGAATAAAAAAAAAATTGGCTGAGCATGAAATGTCAATGAAAATCATTGTCATATGTCAAAAGCCGATATATTGTAATAAATCAATGGAGTTTAAAAGATGTCAGTGATTATTGATTTCTCATTGAAACCAATGATTTTACATTGCTTAGTATATTCAATAAATACAACATACAGTTTTCCAAAATATTTCCAAGATAATTAGACTGATAGATTGACCTGTGAATTATAATTTTGAAAATTTAAAATTGTGTCTTATGAAAGTAGTTTCTCAAACAACATAATATATTATAATATATATATCTAGACACTCATTTTGTATGCATTCTAGGTAATAAAACCTAAAAAAAAAACAGTTTTATAGACAGCGTAGCCATGCAAACAGGATAATTTTCCGGAAATTTTAGAATGTTTTGTTTGGATGCCTGTATGGGGTAAAAACGTATTTATGTATGTACCTATATAATCTGCAAGATTTAATGTGTAATGTTTATAATTATTAAATTATATAATAATTTGTGTATACAGCATATTGCAAATAAAGTTTTATTATCTAAATATAATTTTTTTATATGAATTTTAAAATGTATTTTTATATAAATTTTGCAAGGATAGCAAAAACTATATGTAGATATCATAGTCAGGGAAATTAATTTCAATCATTTGCTATGAACCATGTGTTAGGAGATACAGTACCTTACCCCAGCAAGGGCCCTCTGGTTAAGGATATGTCCCAACTGGTAGACCTGGTTCTCCCTGCTATGCTGTATGGCCTGCATCCTGTCTGACCATAAGCCTAACCAGCAATCAGGATAAGATAAGGCAACTCTGAATCAAAATCCCTCTGCTGCTTTTTAGGGTGTGTCTGTTCAGGCAAAAGCTAGAAGGCAACTCTGATTTAATTCCCTTAGTATTTGTGATCATTATTTAATGTGAATAACACTATAAATGTAGTTTTTTTGCAGTATTACTATTGAAAATCTATTCCATTACAACTTCATTACTGAATTGAAAGTGTTGGTGATATCTTGGTTGTCTGCTTCATCGTTTTACTATGCTATGTACTATACTATACAGGTATGAATATTAAAATATATATTGTATGCAAAAATGCATTATCTGAATGATATGTATTGTCTGTATATCTTTATTTTCCAGTATTACTATTGAATTTCTATTCCATTACAACTTCATTACTGAATTGAAAGTGTTGGTGATATGTTGGTTGTCTGCTTCATCATTTTACTAAATAATTTTTATACCATTTGAACATCATCACCTTGTGTACATATATATACATTACTGTATTTAATACTGTTTTAATTACTACTAATTTTGATTCTGTTTGTCTTCATATTGAAATATTATATTGTGTTAGTAATTACAAAATTTATCATGTAGCCAAAATGATTTCTGTTATTTAATGATTTTAGTACTTATTTAATGATTTTCCGGATTTTTCATTTGTTTATATAATTCCTTCGTTTCTTAGATAATCGTTTTAATGACAAAAATGCAATAACATATGAAAGGGTATAGGGTCGACCCAATACAATTTTTCCATACTTAAATCATTATATAATATTCCAGTATTGTCTCTATTTATACATAAAGCTCCCAAAAAGAACCTAACATTTTTTTGTTGTTAGCACGAATTAAACCTTGCTCACCTTCTCTTGCTCATCATAGGTCCCAGGGATTCCCGGATTTTTAAAATTCACTCAATCCCAGGCCTGGTTACTATTCCTCAAATTTACACAAAATAATCCTCAATTTTTTAATGGTCAATTACAAATAAATCAATTTACTAATGTAATTGCACAAATAGAAAAAAGTGTAGTTATCCTATAAATTGTTAAAATGTTATGTAATTGCACAAACAGAAAAATTTATAGGGGGTAGCGTTTTTAGTTGTTGTGGTTATATATATATTGATTACTATAAAATGTCTGGTAAGTGTGAATTGACAGTTTTAAATACCATCTATCACAAGCACTCTATTTCCAATAATATATTTCAACTAGAATAGGCATTTTACTTTATTAATTGGATATTTTTGGATCATATTCATCCACTACCTTTCATGGGGACATTTTCTAATACATAACACAATTATTGATATAATTTATCATTGTGAAATTTTCCCTTGCATTCCTTATTTGTTTTAATATTTAGTCACACTCATAACAGCTTTTACATTTATTAAATTCACTTGTATACCACATTCTTAATCACATTAAAATATCATTTGTTGAAATCTGCAATTCAATTGGATTCTCAACTGGTTGGCACAGTTAGGGACTTCGAACTTCAATGTTTTAAACTTTGTTAACCAGTTAGTGACAAATAATATATATAAACTGCAAAACTTAACTATAATAATTTTAAGTTTATTTAAAACTGCATCTCAACTGGGTTCTCAACTGGTTGGGTTAGGGTTAGGAACATTAAAATTTGGAACCCTCAATGACCTACCAGTTAGGGACAAATAACATTTGCAAACTTAATTATATTACGTTAAAGTAAAAAACATCTTAAGTTGCATCTTAACTGGATTTTTCAATTGGTTTATTAACCCAATTTTGAACCTTAAATTTTTTCTAAATTTGCCAACATGATAGGGACCAATAATGTCTGCAAAACATAATTATATTAGAATATATATTTAAAGCTACATCTCAACATTAAGAAGTTTGGAACTTTTCCAACTGATAGGGGACTAATAATTGCCACAACTAATTAAGGTTCAAAACTACTCGGTCCAGTTAGAGACTTTGCTAACCAGTTAAGAACTAAGAATTATGGTAACTTAGTAACTCGATAGTACCTCTATGGGAATAAAAAAATCAATCTACTCTAAAAAATACTCCATGTCAAATATATATAAATATACATGGTAATTGTTTTTTAGTGACATAAATAATCGTACTATGTTAGGTCGATTTTTTAAAATAGGGATGACTAGTATTACAATTTTTATATTAAATTGGTATTTATTAATACTGTATATTCATTCATTATTATCTAAATTAATATATATTATACATTAATAATCATTAAGTTGTTCAACAAAAGGTTCACAATAGGATGCATTTATTGAATTGTTAACCTTCAATAATTACTCATACCTATTTCATGTGTTTTGTAAAAAAAAAAATTTGCCTCTCTTTTTAACACATATACAGTATAAATCATAATAATAGTTTTTTCTGTAATATTTGATCTGCATTATATTTTTATTGTTTAGCTTCTAATAATACCATGTTATTAAATGAATTTTTACAGCTTCAAGTTAATCAAAATGGCGTCTAGCACATTGCCATTCACAATTATACCACCAACCTCTGTACTTCTGGCAGCCAGTTCTACTAATGCTACGGAAGCCTACGATAAAATAAAGTCATGGCCACTTGCTGTCAACATATTGGTCCCGATCGCCTGTGTGATTATATTCTCCATTGTTCTTTGTGTCCTCTACATTATTGATGACCCTGGTCTTAAGGAAGATCAGAAGTATTCAAAAGTAGCGGTAAGTTGTATTTTATGTTTTTTGTTAATATTGATAGTTGTGTATAAAATTTCAACAAGATAATATAATTATCTTACAAATGAAATATAAATGATTTATAAAAAAAACAATTTATTGGTAAAAATAAATTGTTATCTTGTGGTACTATCTGGATATCTCCTAAATATTATATAGATGTTCCCAATTATTCAACAGATGACTCACCGAATTAGGAAAAGGTTAATATACACTATATTACATTTTAAAAATGAGTTATTTCAGTTATATTAATTCTGCTTGTTATTCACTACATTTAATTGGCCCTTATAAATTATCTATATATGATATATATAAATGAAAACATAGACCATACAATGAAAATATACAGCGCTATCAGCCACTTTAACTCATCATCTTATCGCAGATTACTCTGCAATATATTTATATACAACACTGACAACCTCAGTATTCATAAAACATAAGTCAAAGCAACAAACTATGGGACAACTGTTCGTTTGATTTAAAATATAGATTTGTTCCTGTCAGAATGGGCTATTTGTTTTTTGTTTTACGTTTTTATATATTACTGCTAAATATATATATTTATATCCATAAATAATATTTCAATTACTATTTGAGTGAAGTATAAATTTGTAAAATGAATAAATTTTTAGGATTATACCTTTTCAAACATTGAAAAGATATTTGTTATTTATTGTACCGATTTATAAATCTTGTAATAGCATATATCTGAAAGTATAATGTTTTTTACGCAGATATTCCAAATTGAATATTTGTACAATATGAAATATTCATTACTAAACGCTACTACATATTGCATTACCACTAGTGAAATACATTAGTGAATACTGCAGTGAAAGTATCAGTATATAAAGAAGAGCGAAAGGTTTTCGGAGGCAATCTAAAAGACCAATATTTATGTAATTAGGACAAAGACAAGGGTATATGTATTGTGTTAGTACTTGTTAGTGTTAAACAGTTGCTTTGAAAAAACATAGCATTTCCAGTATTGACTAATTTTAAAAGATATAAAATTAAAGTCACATATATCTCATTTTGTTACAGTATGATATATTATGTATGCATTGTTTTAATTATGCTTTGTTGAAATAAATTCGTCTTATAGAAATAATTTTGTTATTTATGATGTTTTTTCTGTTTCTATAATACAAAATGTTTTGTAAATTACTATATATGCAGTATGATATGCTTTCTTACAAAAAAACGGGTTCAACAAAATATTGTATTATTTACAACATTTACGTGTATTTATTGTGTGTTTGTTTTGGCACTGTTTTCTATTTCTTCGGTGCACTCGTTTAATCTAGTTTGCATTCCTACTGTCGAGGTCACTAATATTTCATGTCTCGAATCTTTCTGTATCCAGCTAGTTGTCAATCAGGTAGAAGAATGCTACTAGTTTTTGCTTTTATATTTCACATGGTTTTGTTTGTTCCAGTACTAAATACTCCCTTTAACTTATTTTAGTACAAACTATTTATTTACTCAAAGTTATTGTATATAATGCATATAGCATCTGTTTTACGTTCTGCAAATTATTATTTTTTAATTTCTAAAACACGAGGATTATATTTATTTTTGTTTTTTAGAAACCAAAAGTTATTGTCTACGAATCTGTAACTCAAGAATTTGGTGGTTAAAGCTCAATTTTTAATGTTATTTTTAAATACTGTAAACTTATTATTTAAAAAATAAAAAAATGTTTATATAATGTCACTTGTTCTCTGTAACCATTTTTCATATTGTTTCTAAATATATAATGTTAATATTTCTGTTTACAAATTAATTTAAATTTTATTAGTTTGTTTTTGTTATTAATTTTCACAAACACAAGTTTGTGTTTAAAGTTTTATGCTCACCATTTTGCATTGTTTTTTATACAAGATTCTTGAATTTTGTCAAATTATGTTCCATGTTTAATACGAATAATATTCTTTAATGTAACATTTATCAACAAATAACAATTCTGTCTGTTATATTGTACTGATTATTATTTTACTTTTAATGACAAAGTATTTATTTAGTATATTATAATTTCTATTATCGTGTATACTACATAATTTAGTCAACTGTTTTAATTGTTTTTAATTGAATGTTATTACTTTTGTTTTTAAAATTTATAAAGGATATATATAATTTACAAAAATGTACTACTAGTAAAGATTTTAGTAGTAATTTGTTTTTTGTAGAAATAATTGTAGTCATGAGTTTTCAAGCTTGGATTGTGCATAATATGTTTATTAACTAATGTATGTATTATCATCATCGGAATGTAATATGATTGATTTTAAGGTCTAACAACTGTATATATTTGCTCTGTGAGTGGGCATATCAATAAATGTATTGCAGTTTTTCATTTGATGCTCTTAATGAGGTTGCACATCGTTTTATCAAACTTTCAGATAGTAGAAACTGGTGAACTCTCCATGGAAACCAAATACAACTCGCATCTCTCGGGTCCTCAACCACCCGCCTCCCCAGATTCCACAGCTAAACCGACCGCTGCCCACGATGGTCCTCTGGTTTCTAGCGGGGATAGCCACAGAGAAAAGAGGGCCAAATTAGACCGACGACGCACTTTCTCGGACTCGACCACGGATATAGGAGAGCGTCCACGACTCAAGTCTGCTGGCTCAGAGACGCAGGTATATTTTTGTTCATACAAGGGCATACACATTATTCTAGAACGTTTTGACATTCTATTCGTTTTAAACGTAGTTTTTGATAAATTTTACTTAATTGTTATGTTTGAAGATATATTTATATCTATTTAAAATATTAGGTTCTTTTTAAAAAGTAATTTATTAGACATACAAGTCAAGTAATTGAAAACGCCAAATACTGCTAGTTTTTATTATTCTATAAATTAATTACTACTCAAGATGCTGACGATAATTGATTTTTTCTAGTTTTCTAGTCAATTTAAATTTATTACTGTCAGAAATTATCAGAACATGAAATGAATTGATCCTTAAGAAACCATATTATTCTATACTCGTACTATAGGTACTCTATAATAGGAGAGATGTGTATTTGAATTTAAAGTTACTCTTTATAGAGTAGAATACAATATTTTGTAATACAAAATTTTATTGTAGTAATTCGGCTTATTTAATTTCTAATAATATGCAGCACAAGAAAAATATCATTTTATTTTCATTAAAATTAATAATTACATTTAGATGTATTGTTTAAAAAACATTGTTTAAAAGGTCAGAATGATTAAAAAAAAGGAATATTATATCTATTAGACGTACGTAACTATATATATTTTGAATTTGAATTTTAACATGCAAAAAAAGCAGGCTGTGCGCTTTTCCGTGTATTTTCCGTGTAATTTTGTAAATCAAAATATAGTACACACCAAATAATTATATTCTATATTCTATATAATATTAATAATATATA
>JAYRBW010034894.1:0-11977 GCA_036023295.1 Invenusta paracnida | reverse complement strand
AACTCCATACAATAATTGACCATTCCAAAAGGATCGCAAACATTTCATAACTTTACTTTGGTAAAAGGTATTTTACTGAAACACATAATTTAATCCCTATCTCGTAATTACAGACTGATAATATTTTATTCAAACATGAAATCCATATCTCGCAATCAAAAGAAGCACCGGTAGCACAAATCAATATACATTAATATAGTCGTATATGGGAACATTATTTAGGAATTGATTAATTTTCACAAAATTTGGTTATATCATAGTTATACTACTGAAATTTATGTAAAGTAGTATATATACATATGTAATTTATAAATAATTGTTGCTCATTTAAATTCATGAGGTTCCATATCAACCGGAATCAATTAGGAGCAGTCTGTCAGAAACCGGGCGCAAATTTTATTTTTTGAGGATTTTTTTTGTGAGAATTTTGTTAGGAATGGTAGTATATAATTAGACGCTCACGTTTAATAAGGAATACTCTGATCGAATGGAAAATGACATAATCGAAATCTACACCATTAATTATATGGGAATTGTTACCTTACTTGTTTAAATCGGTGTATGTATGCTCACAATAGTCACATAATTTTCCTGCCAAACGGGTTTGAATGACGCGCAAAAGTATTTTGTTTTAATAACCGATCTTTAAAATTCCCACGCATTTTAAATATAATTTTTGCACGATTACTTTTATTTTTGAAAAATTGTCATCCCACTATTAATTATAAAATCTTCCTGTAATTAAACAATTTTCTGCAATTTTCTGGGTATATAAATTTGAATGGCGCACGCATTTTTTTTATCCCGTACACTTTTTAATTTCAATTTGGCGCCATACATACACATGCACATATACGCCTTCACACTTCCAGACGCGCGAGCTCCTTTTATACTCTTCCTGATCAGCCATTGGTCACCCGTACTTGTACGTGATTGGTCGAGAGGGGGAGGGTCTTTGTTCACGAAGCACACCTACATACTACTAATCTAAAATCGGTCCAGTGAAAATAAGTAACATATTCTGGACATCGATATAAAACATCGTCAATATTGTCGAGTTTTGGAAGTTTAAAGGAAAATAATTGTTTGACATTATTAACATGTTTTCTTGATATCCTCAGTCTTCATCCCGCATATGAAGTTGAATTTATTGTACATATAAATAGAAGTAAAAGTAGATTGTTAAGCGTTGTATTCTATTAAGTAAATTGTATAAATAATATAATATAATATAATTTCTATAAAATACAATATAAACCGATATATGCATTGCATAAATAGTTACTTACAAATATATTATTTGTAGAATAAAATTAACTTTACTTATTCGAGTTGTTCAGTTATTAAACATATTACTACATTATGTGATAACGCATATGAGTATATACATATCTAAGGGTCAATTAAACTATGTATAATAAAACAACTTACCTCAATTTCTCTGCGCAATTGAGATTCTTTATTTCTGGCCTCATTTTCTATCCGAGATTTGGTTGCTTTGTGCTCGGCATCGGCGTCAGCAATTTTCTAAATACAAAAAACTAAATCCTTGAAGGACGTACACGTGTAAATATTATAAATGTTTATGGCAAATATAGGTATGCACAACACAAAAATGGAAACAATTTTGAGGAGATAAAACTCTAAATTGAAATAACTATCAAAAGAAACTAATATAAGTTAAAATGAAAATGTTGTGACCTTGCCAGTTTTATTTAATGAATTGTATTGCATTTATCGCATAATGTATTGTTATTGTATCATTTATTTTTTCTATGTATTCTATTCTTAATATAGTTAAACAGTATGCATAAAACTCTAAAAAATTTAATTACTCTAAAATAATTGAGTAACACAATTTTCTCAGTTAATTAATTTTACTCCGTACCACTTTTGTTGATTTAATAACTCCAATTCAATCAAATTTATAAATTTTATAAATTTTGTATAATATTTCATGTATACATATATATAATACATCTTATACTCTGTGGGTAAGTTTAACAGAAGTAAAACGCGCTATATATTTGTCTTGTTTTTTATATTTAAAGCTTATTCTTATTAGTTATACAGAACTGTGCAAATTAATTGCTAACCCTGTAAAATTTGAGATAATTTGAGATAAATTATTTTATATGTATATAATTTATTTTAAGCAGAGTTACAGTAACAGTAGTAGAGATAGAATATAGTCCAAAAAATAGTTCCAGTGTACAAAAAAAGAGTCAATATCCAGTATAGCTGCCCTTGATGCGACTGAATTTGGCGACACGATTTGGCATTATTCTATATAGGCATTCTGAATCATTCTCATGATGTCAACATCATTGTGCCATATCTGCTAAACCGTTGCAATCAGCTCGGGACGGGTGCAGTAGGCGCTCTTGTGGACCTTGTCTTTGAGGAGTGCCCAGATAGTCTCGATGCATATCAACCTGCACGGGGCGCTGTGGTCGCCACCGCATTATCAGTCTAGTAGCTGCACGACGTCTTGCTCGCGCCTCCATTGCCAATCTACACCTTGCATCACGCCAGCTACAACATGAAATGAGCACGGTGGCCATCCAAGAACACTCCAGCACCGTTAGGCACAGTTTAATCCGCAGTGGCCTTGTCGCTTGTCGCCCACGCGCTGCGCCAGTTCTCACGCTCGACCTCAAGAAGTCCGTCACAATTGGGCCTGCCAACATTTACAATGCACAGCCGATGACTGGCGCAATGTAGTCTTTAGTTATGAGACTGCAATCGAAGTGAGTGCCGCCGGTCACATTTCGATCTCAGGGTCAAGAGAGAAAGGATCAATGATGCACACACTGTACAGCGCCGAAATTTCCAGATCAAGGTCATGTTTTGGAGCTGCATCACCACGGATAGGCCTGGTGACATTGTGCCTATCCATGGTACCATAAACGCAGATCACTACGTAGACATCATTGTGAACCACGCCGTGCCTGCAACCAACGGTGGCAACCTCATATTTATGCATGACAATTACCAGTACACACAGCCCGTCGTTCAGCCAACTCCTTGCAGCAAAACGGCGTACAGGTCCGGCACTGGCCCCCATATTCATCTGATATGAACATCATCGAGAATATCTGGGCGCTTCCTCAAAGACAATGTCTACAAGCGCGCCTACATCACCCACCTCGAGCTGATTGCAGCGGTCCAGCAGATATGGCACAGTGATGTTGACATTATGAGGATGATTCAAAATGCCTATATAGAACCATACTAAATCGTGTCGCCAAATTCAATCGCACCAAGGGTTGCTATACTAGATATTGACTCATTTTTGTACACTGGAACTTTTTTTTTGGCTATATTCTATCTCTACTACTGTTACTCTAACTCTGCTTAAAATAAATTACTTATAAAATAATTTCTCTCAATTATCTTAAATTTTACAGGGTGAGCAATTAATTTGCACAGTCCTGTAACTAGAATTTACAATGTTTAAAAAACTCACATTTTAGAGGTAGACAATAAAATTTTAAAAATCTTATTATGTGTAAATTTATTACATACATTTGTTAAATGCTTTTGATAGATAACTACTGTTTAATTCATATAAATTCTCTTTTAAATCAATAATAAATAAAAAATTATTCTTAAATCAAATAATGTACATATATATTAACCATTTTACCCTAAAAAGGCAATAAAGTCAAAGATGTATTTAATTGCAGAGATAACAAATAGAAGTATACCGCACCTTTTCGAGAGTTTTAATTGCCTCATTGGCAGCCTTCAGATTGCTGTCGTTTGCGATGATTATTTGATTTTGCTGTTCAATACGTGCTCTATCCATCTTATTATAAAACAGACAATACAAGAGTTGATACTTATTTCACAATCTCAATAAGTGACAAGTACATATTATATTATTTACATATTTTTCTTCTAATTATGAATTTAAGATAACTTTCTGGATAAATTTTGCACTGTTAAACTAAATTGACTCTATGTACTTACGGATTAAATTAATTAGTAAATTTATATTTATTATATGTTTATTAAATTGAGATTTTAGTAAAAAGATATTGCTCTCTCGCAGCATCAGATTGAAGATGAAAGGAAAGGATATTAAGAAAACATTAATTTACTTACTTTGCTAGTCAAATAAAACAGAAAGACTATGAAATAAATGAGAGACGCAAAGGCAAGAATACACAGATTTGATTAGTTTTCTTCATATTTTAGTCAATATTTGTCATTCAATTCTGTCCTGCTCATTATGTACTTAAACTTAATATTACTCAACTTGTACTGGGTCAGTTTTATTGATTTTAAATTGGCTTATATACCTTACGTAATTTAAATTTGTGACCTTTGCGTCTCTCATTTAACTCATAAGCTTTCTGTTTCATTTTACTTTATTCCCAGATGAGGAGGTTTAACCTTAAAATATGAAGTTATTGTTGTAATCAATTAAATATATGTTTTCTTAATTTAAAACAGCAACGTTGGCTATTTCCCTTCAGAAATTTTAGTTTTAGCACAATGGACTGCTTTAAAATTAAAAAAATTATTCGAAATTTATAAAATGCTAATCATTTAACATTGCATCCTACTACTCACAGTAGTAACGTGAAGTATAACATGTATTTTTTCTTTTCTTTTTTAGTAATATTAATGGTAATTTATTAGGTTAAATACACATTCAAAACTCACACACATAAATATATATGTATATGGAATATGCAAATTAAAACAGTATAACTTTACCAAATGTAGCTGATCAAACTGATACTGATATTTATACAAAATATTCTAATTCAAAAACTTCAATTATAATTTAATAACTTTTGAGGCGATAGGTCTATGTAAAATCTTTTTTTTAATACGTAGATTATATTCTTCCTAAATCTAATTTCAATGTAAAGACTTGTATTGATTTATATTTTTATCAAGTGATTTGGAGGTATTTATAAATTCATCATCTACATTGACTGTTAATTCGGAAACATAAAATTTTAGAAAGTCTACCGTATGCCTTTTCATAAAATGACTAAATTCTGTTATGCTTTAATACAAAAAAAAATTGATATTTACATTGTACAAATTTACTCAAAATCAATTTAACAGAATATATCAACAGAGTCGTATTCGACCTAAAACTCACTTGTTTGATTTCACGTAAAACTTTCATTCATATATTTATCTCTCTTACATTCAATTAGTTTTTTATATTCTTGGTGCATGATTTTGTAAGAAATATTTAGCTAACACAATGGGAAAATACTTTAAAATAGTTGTATAATATATGTAGTTGCATATTATGCTAAATATAACTATTCATCATCTGAATACTGATTAAATAGGAGGTTTAAAATTAATTACTGTATTTTAAAATGATCTTTAATTTACTCGTACACACAGAAATTATTAAAAGCGTTTGGGTAAAAAAATGTTTAAAAAATAAGAAATAATAATAATAAAGTTTAAAAGGAAATAATACAAATATCATTTGTTGCTAATAATGGAATGTTAAAATAATTAAACATACAATTTATTTTCACAAGCGACTTAACAATATAGCTTATAATGTTTATAATGTTTATAATTCAAATTTTATGAAATATTTATTATAAATAATATAATAAATGGTATTAGATAATTTTTCAGTTAAATTAATATTCCATATTTCATATTATATATTTCCTATTTCTAGATGTTTGTCTCAATTTTACTACTACATTAAGTGATTTACCATTATTTAAATTACATTATCGCTTTCAGATTGATTTGTACATTTTGGATTTACACCTGAAGTACATAAGATCATGTAATAAACGATTTTATGATGCAAATAATTTAACTTAGGAATAAAACTTGAATGAACACAAAGACTATATCATTATCTCTAAATTATAATATACTACATATATTATATTATTTATGTTTTATTTTATACAAATATTGCCATCAATAAAATATATTAGAACAAGGATATATGGATGTTTATTCGTAGTATATATATATTATATTGGACAAAAAATCAAGTTAAAAAATTATTGTAAAGAATAATATAAAACAATATCGTGTATATATGTAGTATGTTTGAAGAATGATCCAGTAATACCTTAATACATTGAAGTCAAATGAAAGGTTTTTAAGTTGTTCAAGCCACAAGAAAATGGAAAGAATAGTTTTCTAGAAAGTCTTCCACGTAAAGTCGTCAATGTTACATCGATAAACACTGATTTTAGACAAAAGGAGTAAAATGAGGATGTAAGGAATAAAATACAAGTAGGTCTATTATTCCTCAGTCGAATCCTTAGAAGCCAACGATGGAGTAGTTGCCTTAGCGGTTGTTCCTAACAATAGGGACTTTTCTTTAGAGGCGGAAGAGTTAGGAATCATGCCTTGGGTGTGGAGATTGATCACTGGCGCTCTAACCAAATCTTTAGTGTCTTCGAGGAAGTCGAATGCCGCTGTTAACTGACCAACTTTCGTGTCGAGAGACTTCACATTGTCCCCAGAGCTGTGGAGGCGCTTCTGAGCGTCCTGCCAAGACAGAGAGGAGGATAAATAAAAGGAGAACACATCAGAAGAAACAACGTTGACATCTTTGTCTTGCAAACATAGAGCTATAAGTATATATAGAGACTACACAGCACATCGAAAATTTGAACATTCTAACAGTCGGCATCAGACCAGTCATCCAATCAGAGTTCAGTAATTCCATGGATTAAATCACATGACTCCAAAAATAAAACAACTGCACTTAATACATAAATTTAATAATAACTACAGTTTTCTGCGTACATATTCGGAAATGATATGTCCTCAGATCTTGAAATATATTTAATATGTAATACAATGGATTATTTTTAAATACCTATATCATATCAGATATCATTGATTGAACTGTTAAGATGAGGCCTTCTATTTTTGTTTTTCTTTCATCCAACCAGTGAGGTTTCTTCGCATATGTCTGAATATGGCCCAAAACATCAAGGTGCCGTCTCTCTTTACCAACTTATAGCAATATGTTTGCAAAAGTAATTATAAAAAATTGAATAACTTCAGAAAATCTCAAGAATTGACTTCAATTCTCATAGTAACTAGATCTTAAAATAAACATTTTTAATTTGACAATTTCATTTCGAAATGTTTATAAAAGTTTATATGCGTGCATGCCTAAAGGTGTGATTATATAGGCGAAATTCGTCTAAATAATTTGTTATGGAATAATAAATAGCAAATATTGTTTTAGATAGAGCAATTATTAAAGTATTTATTTATTCTACGATTTTGTAAAACATAAATAATTGTTGGAATAATGCTATTTCCAACAATAAAAGTTTCTGTGAAGGAATATGACATATTGTAATTATTTAATAATAAGTTGTTCGAGAATAAAATGGCAATAGTTTGTATGAAATAAAACATATGTATAATATGTATATTGGATAAATCTAATACACATCTGTGAATTCGAAATATAATATAAGGTACATATTATTAAAACATAACATTAATAGATAAGATAGCTCAATTCAATTAGTTTTAACTGTTAAGTAAATATTTAGATTAATATTATTTAATTCTACCAAGCTTGCTAATAAAGAAATAAATCATTTAACAAACTACATTGGTATTAATTTATTTACATAAATACAAAAGTAATGTTTGATGTGAAAAAGATATTATAAAAAAATTAATATAAAATTAGGCATAATATATAATATATATGTTTCAAATTTCAAATTTTAAATTTCGTGAAAAACAACTAATATGTAATATTTTTGTTTAAAAATGTATTATTCTTGTATACACATATACTTAACTACTTTATTACACTAAAATTCGTTTTATATACCAAATTAAACTATATATTCAGTGACTCATTGTTTTAATACACAATGTATTTAATATATTCTAGTTAAATAATTCAAAGGTATAGACTGATAATTATTTTTCATACATATTTTTCATAACATTGTAATTTTATAATGAGTCATTTACTTATTTTACAACTTTAAGTATTGGAACTTCCTCTTTTAAATTAAATGTCATAATACAAATTCGTCACATCTCTTATTAAGTTGTTTAACTTGATAATTTCAATGATCTAATTCAAAATTAATGCATCCATTTTCTTATAAATATATAAGTCATGGCGTTTTACAAAATACTTTGAGGAACAATTTTAATTATAAGTTAATAGAATTACAATTTAAATAAGAAATAATAAGTCGTGTTTTCATTTCATATTATAAATCTGCAGAATTCTGCAAAGAAAATGAAATCAATATTTTTACATAAAATATGTCTATACTTTTGTACTTAACTGATTTAAATTTTACATCAAGTCTACTCAGATAAACATTTTTTATAAACCTTTTTAATAAATGAAGAAATCAATAAACACTGACTGTTTACGTAGATATTTTTATTATGCGAAATTCTATGGATACGTTAAAATGTATTCATTCAAAAGGGATATTAGAATAGGTAGATATTTAATAGAAATTAATTTTTATTTTTTTAATTATATAGGAAATCTTTTTAAATAGTAAAATTTAACTATGCAATCGCTTTTAATTGTTATAGGCACTATTGGGTCACCCAATTCAGTGGCATACTATTGCTTATGCTCAGTAAATTTTCTGTACCTCCAGCTTCCTGTTAAGATGGCCTTTCTTGGAGAGAATTTCCTCCATTTTGGTTTTCTCTGTCAGGAGTTCTGCCTCCAGGTTCTCCCGACGCATCTTTTCATCCGAGAGAAGTGCTTCCTTCTCCTTGTGAAGCTCCTCCAATTTTGTTCGAGCCGTGGTCTCTTCATCAAGAAGTTTTGACTACATAGAGATAAACATATTGCATAACTATAATAGGATAGAAGCAGACAATTCATTTAGAATTGCGATAGAAGAGAACCGTGATATTTTAAATGTTCGATTTCAATGAGAAACCGTTATCAAGGGAAACATAGAACAAATTAGTCAAATTGCAATATATCTATCTACCTAACATAAAAAAATATAAATTAGATTGAAATTGAAGAATTTTACAACAGATAAGCACAACGAATTTAGTCAATCAGAAGTTTATTCAGCTGGTCACACATTGGCTTTCAATCCAGGTAGCACAACAATAATAACACATTGCACATTATTAAGTGTACGCTTTAATAAACAGAATTTAAATTTTATAATTCAATTACTAATTACTAACTTAAAGTAACAATGAGTGAGAAAGAAAGTTCTGAGGTTGTAATCAGAGTGAGAATAACAGCAGCGTGGAATAAGTTGAGAGAACTGACAGGTGGCATGAAAAAACAAAGAAGATTAAAAACTATGATATATAACCCAGTGATAAGACCAGTTTTGTGTTATTGGAGCAGAAACATGGACAGTTGGTTAGAAAAAAGAAAATATCCTAGAAGCAACAGAAATGTGGATATTAAGAATAACTAATGGAGTTATATTGAAAAAAACAGGGAGCGAAGTGATGACATCAGGAGAGGACTGAAAGTGTGTAACATTACTGAGAAGGTTCGAGAAACAAGACTGAAATGGTATGGCCATGTAATGAGAATGCTCGAGGAAAAAAGAAATGAAAAGAGAGATGGGAGAGAAGGTCAAGAGGAAGGCCCAGAAAAAGATGGTAAGAAAACATTGAGGAGGACATGCAGGCTCAAACTTTAACATATGATAATACTCAAAACTGGTAGCTTTGGTCGAAAAAGATCTGTGACATAACAGATATGGCTTTTGGAGAAGAAGAAGAAGACAATAAATTACCATAGATATTATATCCTGTACATTGTGTGTGTATGTAGGATACAATGTTTATGTGAATTACTAATTACTAAAAGATAATGCATTTAACTTGCTTCTAACATTGAAAGAAATAGGAAGCATATATAAACCTGCAGTTTGCGGACAACTTCTTCGTCCAATCGAGCTTGTTTCTCCTCCTCCAGTGCTTTCTGCAGTCGATCCCGAATTTCCTCTAACTGAGTGACTCGTCCCCGTTCATTTTCCAGACGTTCAGTCTCCTCTTGTAATCGATTCTGTAGCTCTGTTCGTGCCTATAAGAGAATATTTTTATGAACACATTATATCGACCAGTTGAATTGGGTCGATATATCATACAGTAAATATTTTTAAAGTGTGTGTGCATTAAAAAGATGCTTATTTTATCACTGAAATTATGTAAAAACTATTTATCTATAATGTATTTCAAAATATATTTTTGATTAAATAAAATGAGCCTTGCTAATAATAATAATAATACTAATAATAATAATAATAATAATAATAATAATAATAATAATAATAATAATAATAATAATAATAATAATAAGTAAGAATATTATCATTGTATAAGAATACTACTAACTTGTTGAAAAATTAAATATGTAGCTATTTCTTTTACAAAGAAAAATAAATGTATTATTACCTCTTGCTCCCGATCTTTTTCTCCTTTCGTCTCTAGTAGCTTCTTGTTGAGAATCTCTCCATCCGCTTTCATATTTTCAATAATGGCCGTTTGTTCCTTGAAGATATAAAATATTGTGTTCAGATAAAGATTACAATTGTTACCAAAAATACATAAATTAAATAAACTGTATAAATATTTATAAATATTTATAACAAGAAATATTGCATATCGTATAAGTCAAAACATAAAACAAAAGAGTTAGGAAGATTTAAAAAATATATTGAATATAAATTAAGAAGGCTAACCTAATTATTTATTAAATAGACACTTTAATCATTGTAATTTATTATTTCAAATGTTTCTAAAAGGATAATTACATTAGTATTGATAAATACGAGTATACGAGTATATACAATTCTGCAGTACCTCAAACCATTTATATTTCTTAATGGATATCTTTAAAAATGTATACTTTTTTTTTTCTTTAATGGATGAATTTTTAAGACATAATAAGATTAAAAAAATACTACTGAATGTGCACTTAAAATTATTTAAAACGTGTGCATCAATAACTGTTTTTATGTCTTCTTGGGTTTATACATTCAGATAAATATAACTTTAATTGTAATGTACGCTGTTCTGTCAGTTACAAGAATGATGAGATATTTGCCAATATTTACAAAGCTAGATAGGCCTATCCTAAGCTTAAAAAATGTTATCTCTAGATAATTTCTATTTATGAAATAAGGTAATTCTCTTCAGGTTAAAAAAGTGTCCTACTTATATTTATGAAACAATATCGGTCTATCCTTAGGTTAAATTTCTACTGAATTATCGGGTGATTTTCTAACTGGATGTGTAGTAAGTTAGATTCATTGTATCCCGAACTTTTGTAGTGAAATGGCTGCGTATTTTGATCTTTATCCAGCTATACGAAACCGGAGGGATATCAAGAAAGGATAAATATATTTAAAATTAGTGAGCTGAAATTCATTAACAAGTAGATTTACTAAAGATGCCTTCAAAATTCTTTGTAAACACGTCGAACCCTTCTGCCGATGATATACACGACGAAGCCATCCACTTGGCGAAGAACTTATCTGTGGGTCTGAGATACTTTGCAGCTGTTTCATTTCCGTTGGTGGTAACACAGTAAATTTGTCTCGGTGCTTTGTTCGGTGAAGTGTTTTACTTTTCCACTGATTGAGATGAGCTCATCTCAACAAACCAAAAATTTTATGAATATTACAAACTTTCCCAATGTGATTGGATGTGTACCTAGATGGAACACATATATCATTTGAGAAACCCAATACTTATGTCAGTTTCCTTGCTTTTAGATTCCATTTAAAATTATCAAAATAAGTTACTTTATGACCATGACGTTTAAATATAGGGCATTAAAGATATTAGTAAGCACAAATCTAGGTTAGATCTACGTATAATCTACGTACAGATCTACGTATAGATACTGATCAATATTCTGTCTACCTAAATTCAGTGGCTTGGGAAACTTCTATAAACTGGAGGGGCCCACATTGAAAATTGAAAGGGGCGCCTTCCTTTGGTGTACCCCCACAAA
>JAYRBW010034893.1:0-32978 GCA_036023295.1 Invenusta paracnida | reverse complement strand
TATCATTGGTTGGAGATTTGCTCGATCCTGATTGGCCAGGGGGGGGGGGTCTTTGTTCTCGAAATGCGTGGGCGTAGGTGCGTGGGCGGAGGGGGGGGGTCTTTGTTCTCGTCCTCCTCCTTCCCTACTACTAATATACTACTATGTAATTCTATTTTTCATTGTTTACTATTTCATACAAATTTAATAGCGACTTATGTCACTTTAAAGTAAAAAAATGTATTTATAATATTTTTCCAATAACCAATCTTTAAAATTAAATATTCTTGAAAATCATAAAAAAAATAACATACAGTCTTAACATAAAATAAACAACATTTTGTTTTCAATTAAAAGAACAAATAAGGTAATTTCATAGTGATTTACAACCAATTTGAAAGATGTATTGTTCAAATTAATCAAAAAATATTTCAAGGTAAAATATTAAAATATATAATCTAATAAAGATTTATTTTTATTTTTTCAATATACATACATTCAAAATAATAAATAAATATATGCTATAGCCGAATTTCAGTTAGTATAATAACCTAATTTCAGAGCAGAAAAATTATTATAGAACATATGTCTTCTGCTTGTTATTACCTAACATCATATCCTTGCAACAATCAAACTTAGCGATCCCAAAGGCAGGTTGGGCGGGTCCATCGAATCGGTCTACAGTGAACTCCCAGTAATGGACTCCACGGGACAAGGCTGTTCCCCCCAGCACCATCCGATCTTCAGCTACCTGGGAGGTCACTGTCAGGTTGTTGTTACTAAAGATGAGCTCAGGAGGAGCACTGTCAATGTCAAGCATAAACCAGGCACCTAGAGACACAAGATACGAAATCAGGAAATATATTTGGTGCATTTAAAAAGTGTTAATTTCAAAAAGACAGTCAAATTATTCAAGATAAGTAATTATGAGAGAAATATTCAGTAATTAGTACAAACCTAATATAACATAACTTTTTACATAATATTTATAACAATTGATTATTGTGTTAATCTATATACACATATGTTAATATAATATATGTGCATTTTATTTTAATATTATTTAAATCAATTTATCGCCATTATACATAAATATATATAATAATAAAATTAGTACAGAAAATCTAAAAATCAAAATATGTAATTTATATTTATATAAATATAATATATATTTACTTTCAGAGGATTCTTCAATTATTAAAATATCCCACGAATATTTATTAAACCTTCAGTATTTGTACAAAAATAATTTGTGTGAAATAGTTTGACAATATAGTCTTTTAATAAGCGTATGAAATTTATATACACAGTAAAATTAGTTTAATGAGGAGATAAATGCTTCAAAATAAAATTTAATGTTAATAAAATACAATGTTTAATTTTATCAAAACTAATTCTTACCATTGTGATTACTTTATGACCATAAGCTTTTGGCTTCTTTTTAAGATGAATATTAAACATTTATGAGGAATTATAGCTGAACATGTGAATTAAACATCATTTAACACATTTAATAAAAATTGAAAAAATTCTCTTAACATTTTAGAATAATACTTAGAACTATACTCTTAAGGAATTTGATTAATAGTGTATTTTTATTTATTGTAAATGCTACCCATTTAAAGTTTTATTGTAAATTGTAAAAATACTGGCTAATAATTCTGATATTTAAATAAGGGTCTAATACGTATGTATATTGTTAACTGCGTCAAATATTCATAGTCGTTTTTTTATATTGATGTCCAGATTTAACCAAGTTCCTTTTAAACGATATCATCCATTGTTGTTATTAGATAATGCTACTTCCGTTTGCAATTATATATTCCAATATTTAAAATTAAGTAATTACTCAATCCTTACAAGGCATCTCAATTTGTATCATTAGAAGTTAGATAACATCTAGAATTGATGGAAAAAAATAAAAAAAACATGCCATTAAAATACAATGTGTAATATTATAAAATATCACAAGCAAAATTATTATATTTCAGTTGATTTAATTACAGGGTTGAATACAATTGAAGGTAAAATGGAATAGAAAATTGTCGATTACACTTCCGTTGGAGAATCCAGTTAGCAGCTGTGTCACTAAAATATATGGAAACATCTCATCCCATTCCACTTCACATAATTTAATAAAAACTTGTCCTTCTGAAAAATATCCTATGTGAAACAAATGAAAATAGATGGTTGAAGTTATGTAGTATTCAGCAGATATTCAAGAAAATAAAATTAATATAGAGCTATTATGTGCACCCCATTTGGTGAAATATTTATTACCACTTTAGATATTATGGCAATGGTGAATAAAATACAATTTATTACTAATTATGACTTATTGTCTGTAATAGATAACTAATACAATTTACAAAGATATATTTACTAGTGAATACATTAAATTAGTTTATCCATATAATTCAATTAATTAGATATATTATTTGTATTCCTTGCGTATTCTATAAGTACCTACACTTTTGTAATGCAGTTTTAAATTATTATAAAAATATTTACTATATTATAGTTAATTCCTTGCAGATTAATAAATTGAACAATTCTCTAATATTTATTGTTCAACAAGCATTAAAATTCCTTGTTAACTGATTTACAGGTGATCCTAAAATACTGACAGAAATATCTAACAGATATTTATAATTTAATGTCTAAATGTAATGTTTTAAGGTGTTCTTAAATATATTGATGTATTTAAAAAAAATGTTTTGATGTACTTAAAAACTGAGTAAGAATTATATCATTAATTATATTTGTTAGGTGAGCACTTATAAGACAAAGAAATTCCACTACTAGATTAGGTTAATGTTAATATTAATTATACCATTTCTTATTATTTTGATCACATATGTATTTCTTTGACATTTTGAAATAATTAAATAAATATAAATACATAATTAAATTAATTGAATATTATTATAAATTAATTAATATTACCAATACAATTATTCCCGGATATATTGACATACAACCAAGAGACTAATTTACTGTCCTAAAATTATAACAACCCGTTAGCTATTTATATCATTATTTAAGGCATATTAAAAAGTCATTTAAAATTTAGTATTTAAGATAACAAGATATTCTAATGCTCATTGTTCCAACTCAACAGACAAATGATCAGGCACTTTGATTCCGCCGCTTTTAAACGCCTCAATCCTTGACTTTCTTTCGACTTTCCTTCACATTTCTTCAGAAATTGGTTAATTTTTATTTTCTACTCACAAAAAACTCTAAAGATAATTCTCTATCATGATAATTCATTTGAACTCAAATTTGACTTTGCATACTCAAAGTGATCTAAAGAAGATTTACAACACTACCGCATTTTATCGCTTCACAAAACGAAATGTACAACATAATATAATGCCTTTACGAAATCAAAAACACACACCCATGATCAAGTGAATACATGTTGGAACACGACATGAAGTTACAGAACAAATGAATATTAAGCATATATTTTAAGAATAAATTATTAATTTAATTAATAATTATAAATTATTCAAATGAATAAAATATTTGTTAATGTTATGTGACGTTACAGAATTTTTTATTATCGTTTTTATAGTTCTTTTAAGTCCTATACATTTTTTTAATGTTTCAAAGATTTAATTAAAAAAAAATAAGACATAGTTACATTTATTTCAAGTCAGCCTGTTTATTGCTATCTTTTGAAAGAAACAAATGTTTATATAATATGTGCATTGTATTTTAATATTATTTAGATCAATTTATCACCATTGTTCCTGATATTTGCATGTTCAATAAAATTATTTTCAAAAATGTAATAAATAAATAACACTTTTTGTTGTTGTTTTTAACTATGTTTAAATACATAGTTCCATTCATTCATAAGCATTTTTTCGTAAATAAATCATTAATAATAATTTTAGTTTTTGAAATAATTCATGTGTCTCTGTTATCTAATATAAATAAGAACATAAATATATATGTATATTTTTTAGGTGTGCTTGTAAAAATAAATCGCTTTTATATATATTATTTTCGTTTTTATATATTTCATACATTTATATTTAAAATACCATAATTAATAAAATGTTATACTACAATAAAATCTAGTTGCTTTTATATTTTTGTGTGCTGTTATGTGTACACATATTTTGCGTTTATAGTTAATACAAAATATTTTAATTTATTTTATGAGAAATGAAATAAAATAAAATTTATAAAATATAATCAAAAATTATTAATAAAATACGTCGTTTTCTAAATATTGACGTAAACATATTGTAAAAGATAATAAAAGTTTATCATATCATATTTTTAATAAAAAGCATCAGTTTTCGCGAAAGATACTTTTCGTTAGCCAGGGTGAATCGAAATAGGGATCAAAGACCAATCTATTTCAAATTTCGTTACAAATCATTTTTAGCATATACGAGCGAGGGCCGGGTTGTAAAAAATGAAGAAACAAAAATAAATATATAAAAAATCATCTTTCGAATTCTTCAAACGGATAGAAAGTCAAACAATATTGAAGTGACTTACTCTTAACACGGTGGAGTTAGAAAGTGGTTGGGTGGCACAGGCACAGCTTTAAACATCTTCATTTTCTCAGAGGACAGACAGAGTGCAAGCAAAGACAAACGTTAGTAAGAAATGTCTAGATCAACGGCAAGAAGGTTAAAATCGTAGATTCTTATTAATTCGATGGCCTTATCAGACTTTCTTTGATGCTGAAAGAGTTTCTTCACATCTCTTCAGAGTAGTGCAGAGTCTCACGTTGATTCCTTCTACACACACTTTTTAAACAGTTCAATCTACCTCGACTTTCTGTTCTACTGTCATACATTGCTGCTTCTTTTCACCTATACAATGTATGTAATATAGTTGTTCACTAAAAATGTACAGAACAGTCAGCTGAAAAAAGGAATAGTAAGATGAGCAGTCAGCTTAAAGATGGAAAAAAAGAAAAAAGTAAAGTTGCGTGATTTAAGTGAAGCTGTTGAGGTGAACCGGTTTGCATGCTGCCAGAGTATACTTTGAAAAAAAGGAGAGCAAGAGTGAAGAAGGGGAAGAGAGGTGTATGGGGACAGTAAAGTTAAATGATCGACTCAAACGGCGAGTATAGAGATGAGAAAGAACTTGTTCAGTGTTTGTTTGACCCGGTCAAAGGGAACAAGTAACCAGACCACATCACACCACTGATTTTTTGAGTTTGTAGAAACTTTACAAGAGTCTGATTCCATTAAACCGCCTCAGTTGTACCTACATAGTATTAATTGGATATAAGACCGGAATTTAATCAAGGGGGAGCAGCAGGCAGCCATGAAAAAACAGAGACACAAGAAAAGTTAGTGCCATGCTGTAATGAAGTTGAGGCAGTAGCAGAAGTGTTCCTTCTGATTCTGGAAGGTTTTAGCTGTAAGTTTCTGAACTAAGTATATGTGTGAGTTAACAACTCCCGGCCAGACATACTAGTCACTCTGTCTATAGAACCAGTGTTCCTTCTCTTTAGTCGACTTCCGTCCAACCATTTCAGCCAAGTCTCTAACAGTAAGGTGCATTGCGGTCGTGCCTGATCCACTCTGTCTACCTATACAACCCAATTTTTCAGATGGGATGGTACATATTATACTTAGTAGTTCCGAACATGGTATTACTAAGGGATCGAGAAACACGTAGTTGGGAATGGTTTGCATAGTGACTGCAGTGGCTGCAGTAGCTTTGGTAAATAATCTGTGGTAAACATTGTTAGAATGCTCGAGAAATACACTAGTTATGCTATGTTATAATATCTACTAAAGGCGTGGAAAGACCCGTCAGTCTTAATTACTTACTTCACTTAGTTTATATAGCAGAAATTTAGGTCTTGTTTTAAACTTGTACGGTAAAGAAAGTATTATATATGCAGCATGCAAGTGATAAGGTCACAGAAAACTTTCCCTTGTCACTTTGGGAATAAAGTTTCTTTTCTTTAGGTTGGTTGGTATGCCTATAGTTAGGTGTTGATTTTAGGATTAATCGACATAGATTCTATAACAGCTGATTACAAAATTGGAATAAAACTTTATTATTGAACTCTAAAAACTATTCATACTAAATAAGTTTGTAAATTGGTGGTTAATTCTCATTTGTAAATGATAGATGTCGAAAACCGTATATTCTCACAGGCATACTTGATTTAGAAAGTAAATATCGATACCAATTAGTTTCAAACAGAAAGAACTCTATTCAAAAGAAGGTAGGGATTGATTTACCTGTCGTGTAAAATACATTGCAATGAGCTTAGTAATATTGCGAAATGTCACACATGTGGCGTTAGTAATTAAAATAGCAGTTGCTTGATGTCTACACTTATATATAGAAATGTACACCCCTAGGTAGATCAATTTTTCAATGACCGAATATTTATTTAAAAAGAAATACTATAACACCAACAATTTATTATAGTATGTAAACTATAGTGTAAATATTTATATATAATTATGAGAAAGGTGAAAAATAAACAGAAAATCTGATATTATACATAATTCGTAAAGTAATAAAAAAGGTCTAAACTTTGTTTACACCATGGTATCAATAACTTTAAGTTTCAGAAATGATTACGGTATTTTTTATTTAAATATTACTGTATTTTATTTATACTGCATATAAAAAAATATATTTTAACGGAATTTAAATAACTTTTGAATCTATATAAATTGTTCTAAGCAGAAAAATAAGACGTTTATTATGTATTATATACATTAAAATATATAACACCTCATATATTATTTATAATTTTTATTACATTATAACATTTAAAGAGACAAGAATGTTAAATACCATTCAAGTCATAAGATAATTTTACATGATAAAAATGTTACATTTATTTTAGGTAATGCCAAATATTTTAAAATTTGATTTATTTGACGAGTGAATATAAGATGGACACGTATCTAATATTATATAACATCAGTAACTATGCCTATTCTAGTTAATTAATTAAAATTCCAACACTTCTGCAGTTAAAGATAACTAGAAAAATCACTAAATCGATCTATCACTTTTAAATTTTATTTATAAATCAATATTATATAAATACACTTCCTTAATTTAGTTTTGTGTCTAGTAATTATTTTAATATATTCAAAAGAATATAATTTTTCAATTACTTTTAAAATATTAATTAGTTTTTGCAAGTTTTGCTACTAAAAATATGCCAATAAAAATTACTATATTGGTAAGTCTCGAAATATTTGAATGTGTTTGAATTATAATACAATTACTAATTAATGGAGGAGGATTACTATATTGAAATTCATCCATATTCCGGGTCATTTACTCAACGAATTACATTAATATAATTACCTTTTTGAGAGTTTGATTGGGTCAAATAGGCGTATAATTTGAACTTTCGCAATAAATATTTTGAACACGTTATGTAGAACTTGATATATATAGCATATATTGTATGTATATTTAAAATCATTTGCAGAAAAGTCGGAATATGAATAAAGTTTATAAAATGGATATGTATAGGTGAATTCGAAGAAAGGAAAAAGAATGAGATTAAGGATGGGTATAAGAGTAAATAAAAAAGGCAACATTAACGGAGAATATATCAACATTCTTCTGTCATATACAGGTTATCAACAGATAACAACATAGAAAATTATCGTGAAAATTATACGTGTCTCAACCAGGAATCGTACCCGAGTCTTCCTATAATAATAATAATAATCATGATAAGTGCTTTGTATATATAGATATATAAACTAAGGCTAATCGGCGGATTGCGGTGACTGTTTAGCCTTAGTTTACATATGTATATATACCAAGCACTTATCATGATTATTAGCCAGTGTCCCAATTGTGCAGTGGTAAGCATAACCCGGCAAGTGGAAGACTCGGGTTCGATTCCCGGTTGAGATACGTATAATTTTCGCGATAATTTTCTATGTTGTTATCTGTTAATAACCTGTATGGCAGAAGAATGGTGATATATTAACGGAGAAGTATTCAAAAATAAAAATGAAGACGTTAAAAGGAAAATAAGAAAAACAAAGCTCAAACAAAAATTGAAATAAATAGGAACATGAAGAATAAAGTAGACAAGATGAAAAAAGAATACAATTATGTAACACATTATAATGTATGTATTATGATATGTAACATTATAACAAATTAGAAGAATAAGTGAATAAATTAACATACGATCAGCAGTTTGAAGACAGAGAGGTTCCGAATAGGGGCTGTCCCCCGCATGATTATGGGCCTTCACTCGAACTTGATAGAGGGCTTTGAAATGAAGGCCTTCCACAGTGCAGATTGTGTCTGAGCCTCTATACACTTTCTAAAGATGTGAAGATACAGCGAATCAAGAGTATAAATAATTAATTGACCGATATAAGATTTGAAGGGTAAATAATAATTAGTATTACATATTTTACAAAAATATAAAAATGTTATGTAGAAGTACTGATCAAGTTTAATTACCAAAATTGTACTTTATATATACTAATTTGGAATAAATATATACCACAAACATATTAAAAAAAAGTTTTATCTTATTTATGCGCCTTTAAACTTCTCATTTCTTACTGATGTATTTGAATATATAGCTTGTTCCACTTATATATATATATATATAAGATATTGTAGAAAAGTACCTCTAAATAAAATATATTTTATATATACATAGAGCAGTTTTATTACTATTTTATTAATTATGATGTTTCCTAAGTTTTATATTAGTCATATATTAGTAATAATTTTCATATAATATATGTGTGTTACGTAACAGCATACACATGATATGGTATAATAATACAATAAAATACACATGTAATATTTGTATAATATATATATATATTTTATTATCAATACTTTCATAATATAATTTTCAACTAAAAAAATAACTAGTTATCCTCTAGAAATAAATAATCTATTTAATAAATTTTATCTTACTAAAATCTTTTTTACTGTAGCATCAAACTCGTAAATCATGCAAGTAAACATGATTTCTTGCTTCATAAAATAACTTCAATAAAATACCTTGTTTGTCATCAATTTTATCTTAATTATAAATCAAATGTAATATCTTCTTCGACTTGAAATTCTGAACTTCACCACCCCAGTCGTAGGTATATTTACAACTTTGGGAGTGGTGTTCATAGTATTATGCTCCCCTTAATAATATTGGATCTGCTCATGTGCGTGTGTGTGTTTACATATGAGGCTGAATATTGTGTTGTGGGTATTGATTACAATAATAAAACAATATTTAAATACACCAGAGCGCCGTATTATGTAGAGTATATGAGCAAGCTTATTCTACAACAAATAATCAATAGTAATAACAGCTGAGAGTCGAGATGTGATACGACAATTATTCTGATAAATATCCTGGAAAAATTAGGATTTTATTACACTGTACTGGCAGCAAAACACATTAATGGTATAACACGTAATAATGCTAAAATATCGGCTGGTGATAAAATGTCCAATTTTAATATAATATGTATGTCTTCAACAAATTACATTACCGTTGTGTGAACATCTAGGTGTCTGAAAAATTAAGCCAATTTGAGAAGTGAAAGGGGCATTCCATAGAATTCTTATCATGGATCCCTATAATTATATACAATTTATTTTGCGGCTCGTTTTATATTTAGTGTTTTGCTAAAAGATCGCACGAGTTATAGACATAATAAGGGGATAAATTACAACTTAGTGAGAAAAGTTTTTATGCTTGTATATATATCATTTGTACATTAAAAAGTAGGCACGTATATTGAAAATGTTTTTGTCCGGAAAGTAGTTCAAATTGTCACAACGAGAGCACAAGAACTTAGAAACATTGAATTTATATATTGTAAAATTTGTATAAATATATATTATTGAAATACGCATGTTGAAATTTTGTTGTCATATACTGCTGCTTAGCAATATATAATTAAAACTTTATTGACATAAATAATGGTTTATATTATATATTCAAAAACCTGATTGAAAAATTAGAACACATACGATTTTTTAAAACAAAAACATATTTCTATATTCAATGTTATGCAATTAATAATAGATATAAGATAATACAAGATAATAAAAATATAATCTGGTATGAAAAGGAATTTGTATACTATCAAATATATCCAAAGTACATTCAACAAATGAATTTAACTAATTAATTATCATAAACAAAATATTTACATTTTCAGAAGAAAAATATACATTTAAACAAATTAATAATTTACTATAATATGTAAGTAACTTCCAAAAGTTTAAGCTATATATGTATTTTTATCAAAAATTGATATCTGACTTTGTTTATAATGAAACAAATTGAAATAATGTAAAATTAAGAATATTATAATTGAAGACAAATTACCTCAATGGCAGTTATAAAAATAATTATCTATATAGAAATAAAGACATAAATTTCACTTGTTTTATAATAACACTATATACTATTAAGTAATTATATAGTATATTATATAATAGTATACTACTATTATATAATTATAGAATTGTATATAGTTGTATATAGTTGATATAATATTAATTGGTCACACAAATAGTTCGAAAGCATTGCATTCGTTTATACATTTTAATACGTTTGCTAATATAGTTTTGTTACATTTTTTATGGCAAAGTAGCGATAAGTACATTGTAGAATAAATATGTTGTATTCCCCGCAGGTCCGAACTAATATTTAGTTGTCTTTGTGCCGGTTGCTTTTAGAGATTCGGTCACAATTCACATGGGAATGGAAGGATGGATTGATTTCAAATAAGCAACAGTTTTAATTTTCCATGACCATTTCTGGGGTCCTCGGCACCAATAAAATAAGTTTATTGCACTATTTCTTGGGATCGAATATATTAGACGTGAAATAATTAAGTGGAAGTTATTTTTCCCATCTGCGAAGTGTCGTACAAAATTTAATAACATTCTTTATTAAATCTAATTTGAATTATAATTATAGTTATTGTATTTTATTTTTTAGTCTATACGACAAAATAGAAAATCATTGAAAAATTATTCAAATTATATCTACCAAATAGTTGTTTTTAATATTTAAATAAATCCATTAAGAATGAAGTAAGAAGAAAAAAAATACTTGTTAGTTTATAAATGACGCAATAATCTAAAGAAAAGTAATTAATTATGCAGTACATATAAATTATGTTACAAAAATTATAATGATTTATGTGTTTACTATCGAAGTTAAAATCTGTTGTAATTGTAATGTTTAACTATTGTATTGTGTTATTATATTGTATTATTGCATGGTAAAAATATGCTATAACTAAGTATGTGTATATACCTACTATAACTTATGTTCAAATTAAATCATATTACATGAAGTTTTCTTAAATTTAAATAATTTTGAAACTAATATTTGAAGTTAATAATGTAATATAAATTCAACTAATTGTCAACGGATATTTAGAAGAATCTAAAAAGTTGTTGCATAATTACTTTAGTTAATAACAATTAATAAATATAGTAATTTGTAGTAATTTTGCTCCATTATACATATATCTCATTGATCCTCATTCTTATTAATTAGAACTATAATTATGTGTTATTATATAGGTTTCAATTATATTGACCATGTCATTAATTAGGGATAAATTACGAAATATAATGAAACAAAATGACCGATCTTTATTTTCAAACCATATAATATTTCCTTTTATAATGTTGATAATGTAGATAGTAATCAGTACGTATCTTTTAATAGATAACTACTTGTTCTATAGGTGCTAGTATAAAATATGAAATTATTATCTAGATACTTTTTATATATCTCCAAATATCTGCAACGTTTATAGAAAGTGATGTTTAAAATGGATTATTTACAAAATGATTATACTTACATATATTTAAATTTTAATTCAAATTGATTGGTTATTCTTTCTTACAATAATTCGATATTTTTTATTTATTTACTTCCAGACTATAACAGTAGCAATCTATTTATTGATTAACTTACAGACTGCAGTTATTAAGGATAAATAAAAACAAAACAATTGTGTAAATTAACTTCCCATACATAATTATATATAATGATAGTATAATTTCTAGAATCAAAATTTATTAATTATGCATTTTCTTATATCTTCGACATGTATGTATTCAGAATATCATATTAATATAGAGTTTAACGCAATAATGAAATGAAATAAATATTTTCACAACTTTCTAATACGGGATAGGTACTGACTCTCATTTTTTACATATACATACAAATAAATACACACCTTTATCTACAATGTGATATATATAAATAAGTAAATTAGAAAAAAGTGTTATGAGATATACCTACATATAATTTAAGGCATTATATTTCCTTAATCTTTTCTACTATATAGAAAAAGTAATGAGATATGGAAAATAAAGTTGTCGCTATACTGTAAATCTGTTTCTAAACATAACTGTTTACAACGTATTGATCGTGTTAATAAAAGGAAAAGCACTTACATGTATGTATGTATGTATGTATATCTACATGACATCGAGCTACATAGATGTCATTGAGACATTGGTACGAATGTATTATACATATATATACAATGAACTTGTAACAGGATTTATGGAATAATATTAAAATGACTCCATTATTTTTAGTATATGTTAACGTGGTTTGTAATATAGTTTATAGGTAAATTAACTCCTCCCCCAATCTTTTCTTACATGCCATCTGTGAATGTAGAGATTAGGTATATAGAATAGAGATTTTAAATATACAGGAAGCATAAAAAAGTTACTTCAAGGTATACATAGTATAATTTTAAAACATTTTTTTCTTTCTAGCATATGAATCATAAAAATATCTACAATGTATACCTATATTACATAAATCTTCATTAACGTAAACTCACATAATAATCCAATTTTGAAATTAATGTAAGTGTATACATAATTAAAATGCTCGAAAAATAGTTTTAATTTATATTCTACTAATTATATGTATAAATATATTGACTAAAATCATTTGAAATATAGTTTCCATTAGACGGAGATAAAATGGATGTACAATAATCAAGTACTTTACACATGATACTAGGATGCTTTGTGAATAATATTTATATTATCGAAATACTTCTGCAAAATGTAATCATTTATGTACTCTATAGAGCAGCAGCGTTTGTATTCTGCAATATATTTTTTGGTATCTGTTTTGTATTACAAAAACTAATATTATTTTTTAGTACCTGAGAAAGCTTATTGTATCTTTTTACGATAAATAGAATAAATACATAAATTAGTATTGATTACCATATTTGCATGTCACTGAAATTGAACACATTTTAATAGCACTTTTTACTAATTTATAATACAATAACATAAATTTATACTAAATTTAATATGTACTAAACAATATACATATTTATAAATCTGTAATTTAACATATTAAAATTATGTGTATTATGTGTTTTAAACAGACGGCATTATGTATTGAATTAAGGAACAACAATTTAGAAACTGCAAATTGTTTACTTTCTAAATTTTAAAATAAAGTTTATTTATATATAACCTAATAGAAAACCAAGATGTGTAATTTTTTCATTTGACTTCCCAATAAAACCTAAAAAATAAATTAAAGTATAAAAAATCGTTACTATTTAAAGTTACCAACTAATATTTTTATATATAAATTGTTTAAGTCTATTAGATGTTCTATTAATAATTTAATAGCAAATTTACATCTAAAATTTGGCATTTATTTTCGCGTTCTCATTTATATCACTGAAAAATAAAAGTTCCGTAAATAAACATAATAAGTTATAAATAAACATTATTATATTATGGGAGGTGTCTAAACTTAAGCTGGTGTATTATATAACTAATAAAATAAGTTTATTCAAATTAAAGAAACATACAAATTTATCTCCTCAGTGATTGCAAATATGTTACCAAGACTTTGCTATAAATATTTCATAGAATTTTATATCACGTTTAAAATTTTTAATTATAATTTTTCCTTTCCCCAATGTTGATAAATAATATAGTCATAATGAAAATTAAACCTAGAAGATATACCAGGTGAATAAAAAGGATATTAAAATACACTGTGATAAATATTTTGTTAAGTATTTTGCTAAAACGTCAAACTTATTTATTATTAAACCTATTTTGCAAATATCTGCACAATCTACACTGTATATAAAAATTGAAAAAATGATTAAGTGAAGTAATAAATTTAAATAAAAGCAAAATCATTGTTGTAATATCATATAATTAATCACTATATATACAGTAAAGTAATTAACGAATATTTATAATAGTGGCAAACCATAATGTTAAAATTAAAATTGGAAGTATTTAATCAATTATTTTGAAATAACCAATAGGAGTTACTAAAAACGGTAATTAAAAGCTATAAATTACAAAATTATTAATTTATATGAATTCTACTTTTCAAATGAGACTATTATTATGCATAATATTTAACTTTTTATGTTTTATGTATTAAATAAATTACATTTCTAGCGCTTAGTTCACTCTCTCTTTCTCTCTTTAAATTAAGTAATTCTGTATTGCTACACGAAAATCTCTTTCCAGCGCAACCAGGATCAAAGTCAGATAGAAAGGGGACCTACTCTGAAGGGTCCCGACGCTCCATCATCCACCTCAAGGGTGTAGAAGTCGGCGGTTGATCCTTGACTCGGTCTCCACACCACTGTGATCACGTTCCTCTCAGAACTGCACTCCTCTGGTGAGAAAACTGGAATACTTGGGGCTGGTCATATGATCAGACAGAAGAGAGAATGAGGGAAAGAGGGATCACTGACAGGATTCTATATAATAACAATTTAGAGAGATGCGAGACTACCTTTAATTTAAGTAGTAAATATATGTAGTTTAAGAAAACTGCGCATTACCTTTGATTGAAGCTATACTTCCTTGTAGATACTACTCATAAATATACTTCAATTTCTTACAGAAAAAATGAAACTGAAGTCTTTTGTCAAATTTGTATTTAATTATGAATGAAAGGGAGGATTCTTTTTGAAATTATTCTTTTTTTATTGTTCTTAAAAAATTGTTCTCTACTTGTATCTTTTTTTTTAAATTAAAGATGACATTCTTTTTAAAGAATTAGATTTTGTTACTTTCTATGTGTTTTTCAATTGTTCTATAGATTTGGAAATATCTAAAAGATTATAGTTTAAGAGATTATCAAATGCTGTGAAAATTATACAACATTAAAAGTATTAGGTAAGAATAACAAACAATTATATAAGAATTTTATAATAATATTGAATAAAAATATATAATTATTGAACTTATAATAATATTTTAGTGTTCTAAATGCTGAATTGGAGCCATCCGAATAATAACATATGACAAAAGTTTACATGAACAATTATTATAACAGACTTATCGGTATGGTTAAACAATTATCATATTTAATTTAATACTTAGTTAATTAAATATATTTTACTATATTGTATAACAATTAATATTAATTCAACTTTCTAAAAATTTTACGCAAATTTTTAAATATTCCAAGAACTCATATCGTTCTACAAACATGTGCATACAATTTTATTGATTTTTATTTCATTGCTTCCGGCATGTTAATCATAATTATAAAATCAGATAATTGTGTATAAAAGTTAAGCGTTCCTATGTATTTTTGGGATATACAAATATGACAAGAATTATTACTGTGTATGTGTGCGATAAATTTAGAATATTTATGGACTGCATAAGTTATATAAAACTACATTAAAAGTTGGGAAATTCTCCAATTAACTAAAGATAGTGATTGACGCAGTAAAATTTCATTAGTGTATTTTTGTTAAAAGCGTGAACAGTTTTATATCAGAATAACAAGATATTTGCAGGTTCCTACAAGTAAGGTGTAAAACATACCACCGATGCTTTTGAGTCTGTTACTCAGCCTTTATTCTCATACGTGTTAATCTAATGAATTTCCACGAGCGTACATAAAGCAAAAATATTAATTTATTCTCTGTCTTCATTGTAGGAAATATCAGTAGAGAAACAATACGTTTTTGGTATAATTTGTAACACCTCCCTGTACGTATAGAGAAGGAGTTCAAACTATTGTTTTATTTCAAAGAATAGTTTAGTTATGCAACTTATAACAAACGTAGATTATAGACACTGTACTGTGATACTTTGTTCAATATATTAATGCAAATAAATTTGGATTCATTAAATCGCTAACGCTTTATAATTAATTCTCTTCATTAAATTAAAATGATTATGTATATTTATGCAGTTCATAGAATGAAAAACGAGACTACAAATCCATATACCTATATATATATATACTTTTAAAATATATTCAAATTGGAGCATATAAAAATATATATTTCTTAAAATTTATCTCAAATTGCTTAATAGATATTTAGTTTTGACCTCTAAACTTGACTAGCCAGACAGACTTAATAACCGAAGAAATAGAAAAAATAAACAATACAATAATGAAGAAGATGAGATTTTAGATATTGATCAATTTATTTCTGCTATAAGTTGAACTGAAAAATATGATCATATATAGTGGAAAGAGTATAATCTGGAAAATGAGGACAACACAGGAAAGCTTTCTGGCGCCTTAGTCTGTGTGACACTTCGCTTTTTCCTGTCCCGCACTCACCGCGAAATCCATAGATAGCTTATTACGAATTCATTAATTGAATGTCCCTCTTTACATTAATAGATTCATACAATGGCCAGTATACATTATATATACAATGTATATATATACATAATGATAAATGTCTACCAATGTAAGTTACTATCGCTGTGTATGTATCTATAAATAATGGATCTTTTATTTAAAAGTCTATAGGTCGTTGATTTCTATTCTTCGTGTATGTTTTATTCTTATGTGAGCTGTATTTGTGCCTATGACAACAGAATATACATATATGCATATATAAATATAGTTTCAACTTTAATGATTACTGCACCATTATTCTATTATTTTATTATTTTATTATTTTGATAATATGTATATATAAAGTGTCCTTGTTACTGGCTTTGTAGACTACCGATTGGATTGAAACAATTTCCTAATTAGAATAATTAGATTTTCATTCTAATATATTATATACTTTGTCATGAAAGAATTTAATATTTCAGTTTATACGAAACGGAAAAAAAATTAATTTAAAGAAGATATATAACAACATTTTATTATTTACAAATTTATAACACATTATGCATTAGAATTATTATACATATAATAATTAATCGAACTAAAGCTATTCTGTATACTTTACAAGAAGAAATATGATTTTGCTTGTATTTTAATAATTTTATTCATAAAACAAGTTAAAAATAAAATGACTATATATATAATGGTAAAACTCTATAATAACTAGTAGTCAAATAAGTTAAGGCAAATTAATGTGAGTTTCAATATTTTTAGCATTAAAGGTACCTATTTAAAAACAAACAAATACGATATTTCTTTAAAAATATAATCAAACAGTCATTTATGTTCGTTAAAATCTACGTTTGCTTTATACAATGTATATGGCAAACTACTATCTATTAACGAACGACAAATTAAACTAAAAAGTTACAAATAAATCGTATTTTAGTATTTTAGTATTTTCTAAAATTGTTTAATATTCCAAATGTTTTATCGTGTAACATAATATTTATATTTGTTTCAGGTCAGACAAATATTGTCTTTAATCGCATACGGGGTTACATCTCATTGGTTTCTTTATGTAACATGGAAACATATTTTATATCTCCCACAGATACATTATATCTCTCACAACACAATGGAATTCGTTTAAGTCATACAAATGATTAAATAGTGAACGATTTAAAATTTTTGATCAAAATAATGTAGGACTGAAAATAATTTTTAAGTTCGATATTACGTTTAATTTATCAAGTTGGTTTTAATCAATTATATATTATTTTAATCTTATAGTTATCTGTTGAATGAATACAGATATCAATTTTCTTTTTAAAACTATGTTTGACCTTCCAAAAAATGATGACATTTCATATCGCGCAGAATTTCGTAAAAAGTATGATAAGTTTAATCTGTTAGAGTTCAAAATTTATCAAGGTATCAATCTAAATTTATGAAAATATTATATATACTTATAAACTAAATTTAAAATAGTTAAATAATTTTTATGTTGTTTTCGTACAAAATACATTTATTTAAACAATTGAGTGAAAGTTACTATTAAAGAGTAATACAGAACTGTTATTTCAATAGTTGACTATACTCGTACATTGCTGCATATGCATCATTTAATGTATTCTGATTTTAATCAATTATTAAATAGGATTGTTAATGGCATGTCTGTCATATTAAATGATATCCCTCCACTCATTTTTCAGAATTATTATTTTTTGCTAAATTTATTTAATTATTTGTTTTAAAATGATGAAAATTTAAAAATTGAACATACGATTTTTATCGCAAATTGATAGTCTATAACCATTCGGATATATACATATTTCAGATTTTCGTTGTCTGCGCTGATTATATTGAGTTGATTTCAAAACATTATGAATAGTTATAAGCTTTTTATTTTTATCAAAAGATTGATGTTTAAGATTTATGCCTAACCTCCATGCAAACTCGTCAGGAAGAATTATTTCATATTTTTAGTTTACAAAGAATAAACACTTTGGGTAAACTTAAATCGAATGGCTAAGTAAACATCTACTGAACTTCAGAAATACTTCATTTTGCATTCAAGCATATTACAAAATCGAATATATTTTGGTTATAAAGAGAACATTTTTGGAGAATAGTTAAAACTGTTTACTAATAACTAAAGCATATATGCACCTAAACTGTATATGAACACTTACTAATAATCAATATTTTAGGACTCTTATATACATGTTATATATATGTATAATTCAATTTGCTTTCTTACTCTATATGAATCAATTCAAATATGTATTTTTAAATCAATTGTTCTTAATAAAAAAATGGGAAAAAATGCCTATGAATAAAAATTTAAAACAAGGGAGCAGTTTGATGAAAATGCTAATTGTAGAAAAATCCAATTTATTTATTTTTGACTAATATAATTGTATAATTTTTAGTTTTTATTAGAAATATGCAGTGCATGTATAATAGTCTAAAGTGTAAATAAAATTAAGCATAATTCTTTCGTGTGCTTAAATATATGAAATTCACGATACATATTATAGTCATGGAATTTTTAAATTAAAATGCACCAGATATATACCTAAACTTAAATTTATAGTCATATCAAATTTCATCTTAACCATTTAAAAAAACTAATAGTTAACTTTATTTAAACTCTAATAGCTAAGTCTTAATAAGTGATACTGTCTTAAATATATTAGTAGCTGAAATTAAATTTAAAAACTTATAGTAAATGGAATAATTACACATTAGACTAAAAATATCGCTATGAACATGTATTTTACTACGTTAAAATGAATTCCTTAAATATAATAATTCTATTAGATGTAAACTATAATATTGATTTATGGCAAAAAATGTCGACTTGAATCATTTTACTGTGTTAATAAATTTGTTACTATTTTAAATGAATACTTATTAGAATTGTTTATGTGTTTTAAGGCAAACTTTAATGAGGTACTTTATAAGGATATAGATTTCATTCCTGAGAAATAAATAGCTTGAAAGTGCTTCCACATATTTCTAAAAAATATTAAATTCAATATTGCAGAATTTTACATTGTTTTTTATATATACATAATTTGTGGGTCAAGATATATTGTCTCTATAATATAAACTTCTCGTTAATATATAAAAACAAATGATATAATAGTTAAATATCTTTTAGTTATAAATAATATTTTCGTATTATTCAAAATTAATGCATATGTATATACATAATATATTATGTATATAATTATTTATATTATGAATTCTAAATAAATATTTGAATAAAATATAGCTTCAGTTTCAACTTAAGATATGTAAAATGTCATTTTATTCAGAAATGTCGAATTGGATTTTTTTTAATAATTATTTTTAAATTGACGCTCAATGTGTTACGTGATATTCCTTAATAGTCGGTAGATAGAAAGCTTATTTGGCTAACCTTGATAATCGCTCACTCACCTTTGAATTCGTTAAAACAGAGAGATCGAACCTTCTTCTCAAGCTCCTCCGTGTCCACCTTGATCTCAAAGTCGGGACTGACTCGAGGTCGCATCTCCATCTCGGGTAAATAGGTCTGTTCAACCAGGCCCACTCGATGGATCAATGAATGTGAAATCTGTTCAAGAGATGAGAATATATGAGTTGATATAAGTTAGGAATAAGACCAGAAAATAAGTACATTCTTTATAGTAAGCCGATAAATGAGTAAAATAATTATTAATTCAACAAAATATAGGGCATTTAATAATATTTCAATATTATTAATAATTGTCTTTTAGTAGATCAATAAATATATACAATATTATGAATTTTGAAAACCCAGAAAGAACCTATGAATATTATGCCACAATTACTAAAGTAGGTATAATTGTGGTAGTTTAGACATACAGGGTTGATATAGAAATAAGTTAAGTATTTTAAATTAGAATGCGATAACAACATAATACTGTATATGCTGTCAATACACTTTCTATTGTCAATAGGTATGTCTATATAGTGCCTAGTTTGTGTGTTATATTTCATTGGTGATAAATTTATTGATAATTCTAAACTGTAAATCAACTATATTATATTAAATGTAAAATATACAATTTATTGTGTTTGTAATAGCTTATTGAGAAATATGTAACATTTCACTAATAGTTTTATAGGCATTTATAGTAGTTGAGGAAGTAATTTGGTATGAATAATATGCTTCCTTAAAATGCACACTTTGTAAAATATATGTATGTAAATGTATTTGTTAGGTAGAGAATCGCAAGAAATTGTACGCATTTTCAAAACAAATTTTATAGAATTGTATTATACCTATATATATGTGTCGATAAAGCATCATTTATCTTATTTATTTGCTTATATTTGAATAGATGATTTAGATTACACAAGGCAAACTAATTAATCATATTTACGGCAGTCAAGGCCGTTAATTTCCTTTTGGTCGACGGTGAATAGAACAACTATAATAGTCTATATTAGTTTATTCATCTGAACTTGACCGGATATCATTTTTGATGAATGAGGTAGGTATTGTAATCTACTAAAAAAAACAGGTGATACACAATAATAGTTTACAGGTTGAATGCAGAATTCAGCAGAAGCCAGCTGAATATTATGAAACATGAAAAGTCTCTCTATATTTTCATTTAACCAGCAAAAAAATACACTTGACAATTATTATTGTCAGAATTAAGTTTGCAGCTATATATTGAACGGTAAAGCATGCTTACAGTATAAAAAGGAAGACTTATAATCGAAAATTTTCCAAATAAAATAGTGGTTCCGTTTCCAAATTGGCCTCAAGGTGATAGCAATGGCGATTGCTATGCACATTGGCTAAGGAATGTGAACAGATAATATTGTATATAGGAAGAAGGTTGGCAGAGGCATGGAATAGAAGATAGATTCTCTTTTTGTCTTTACCATTTGTGTTGGATATATAATAACTCAACGAGGAAGAGAAATGGGGTACAAGGGATGATATATCCGCACGACTGCATCCCAAACAATCATTCGATTTTCTAAACCACGAATACTGCTGCCTTGCTCTGTATTTATACAATATTATCGATGAAATTGTGTATTAGCGGCCAAGAAACAGGAGGACTGCCTGGCAATAAATTGGGCAAATGTCTCCATACAACTTAGGGTTGGGGGATGGGGTAAAAGAGTTTTATTGCCAATAATATTATCGGCAAGGGTGCCTATCGAAGATATCCGTCCAAAGCGCATGCAATCATGTTGTCTACATGATGTTCTGACCTGTCTTAATGATAAGAAAATTCAACGGTGGTATCGTTGTCGATCCTTGACGGCAGAACTGTCTATTCTTAGTATACATTTCATGTCACAATTGAAATAAGTAATTCTAAAGTGTATAATACACAGTCTATGTATATATGGTATAGTTAAAATTATTTAGATCTTTCACATGTATTATATTATAAATGAAATACGTGAGCGCTGCACTTATATATCAGCATAACTGTAATATCCATTCATTTATATATAGGCGTGAAAAATCTAATTCTAGTCAGCTATTTTCCAGTCTATAAATCTTAAAGTTTTAAAGATTATAATAAGGTAAAAAAATGATACTAGTAAAATTTCAACATTTAAAAGAATTTCTTTTTTAAAATAGAAGTAATTGCATTTACAAATAAAAAATATATCCAATAAAAATGTTTGAACATATTTTATTTGAAATAAATCTTATACTTTATAGAGAATATTTATTTAGAATCACTGTATGTAAAGGTGTTTATTATCAATTATAACGATTTTAACATATTTTTATCAAGAAATTTGAATATAGATATCCAAATATATGTGTATGTAGGTATATGTCTAAAGGTGTATGTATTTTCCTGACTATATAGGATTTTATTTATTAGAAAGTAATATGATTTATATCTATTAGATATAATGTCTCAATTATAATACTAATTTTTGTATACACAATATATATAATCGTACAAATTTATCTAAACATATTTCCAAAAGTTGTTTTTTTAACAACTTTATTGCTTGACATACGAGGAAAATACTCTTTCATATGTTACGAAGAATTAGTAGAATGTTAAAAAGTATGAGAAATATCAGTAAATGAAAGGAATATAAAATAAAACTTTTTTATGTATACAGATTCAAATAATTGTTATCTGGTCTGGCTTTTATGATGTGAACTTTTAAGAAACACGAAACACTTTTAAAATATATATAATATTCTATAGGCCAATGTTAACGAGTACCTATGTAATGGAATTTTTTTTAAACAAACGTCAGAAAAAAGGTAGCTAATTTTTTTAGGCAATCGCAAACTGTCAAAAAAACAAACTTACTGTTGTCGTATCTTATCATTAGCTCATCAATACAAGTTGTTTTTGACACATAAGTTATTATATATTAAAAATGTTAAGTTCAGTTTCTCATCGATTTATTGTTTTGTTATGATACAAGACTGCTGCTACATACAATATGTAGAAATTGGAGTAGCGCCAAACTATATACCCCTAATCTCTCTCTCTCTCTTTCTTCATCGCTCATCACACATTGACTAATAAGCGCATATATAAAAATCGAGGGAGAGGGGAGAAAAGAGAAGAGAATGGATAAGTTTTTGCCCACATATAGTCTATAAAAAGATGGAGATTTGAATTGTACAATTGGCAATGCGCGCGGTGATATTTGATCATAGATCTCAGGAGGAAAACACGACATCACAAAGCTTCTGATCCCCCTGTAGTCTGCCTATTCAGCTGTATAAGTGGGCAAAGCGAGCTCATCACGACTATTGCTAGCTCCTCTGCGCCTCTGCCGCCCCTTCAAGATTCTAGATCAGAGAAAAGGGGACTTAATCTAACCCGGCCTGTCACTTTATTCAATTGAAAGACCGCACGATTCCACAAGAAGAAAAAGAAGAAGCAGAGACAATTGCCACATGAGACCGGAAAATATCGGGTAAAGTCTTGGGTCCTCGGATAACAGCCCCCTTTGCACTTCTAACACCCACAGAGAGAGATCGTCAGTTCCTACTAACGATGTCCCCGCACTCACACTTCTCATTCCGTCAGCCCCCCCCCCTTATCCTACTCGTATATCTTCTTTCTTTATTCTTTATACTGTGAAATAAAAGTACTCGATGTATTGCCTAAAATGCAGAAGAAACTTTAGACGACATAAACTAAGATTTATGTGTATATAAGATGAACTATATATTTCAAATAGATATTTATAAATTGATTTTCCATATCTTTTTTAACTGTGGGCTCATAATCTTTAGTACAATATACAATGCAAACTTAGGTAAACAACAAAGTATATAGGTAGTATAAAATACTCAAGTTAATGTTTATGCAGCTTGGGAAACAATTGCAGTTTATCGAAATATTACTTTATTATATATTTCTAGTTTTAATTAATCATTTGTTTCATTAAATTTTTTCCTTCACAATCAAATTTAAAAACTTATTTTTAATTGTTATATAACTTATAACTTCAAGATCAGTATTATATTGATATTATGTCTTTTGGAACGTTTAATCTTCACTATTTTTCAATTAAGCCCCATAAAGTAATATAATCATTATCATTTAAATTCGCGTATGAGAGCATCTCTTTAATTGAGAACTTAGAGATATTTAATAAGAAGTATATATCTTTCATGTTTTCTGAATTGTCCAAATATAAATAATTTAAATTTAACAACATATATGTAATTTTCATTCAGTCTTCTTGTACATATATGCTATTTTCAAAACATAAGTTTCAATTGTTTTTTCTTTGTATATTTACAGAAATCATTAAAATATTTAGTTATATTTCTTTTACTAAAGGCATGATAAAGTATCGCATTTTTTTTTACTTTTTATTATTTTGTGACACAAATATATGTGACAAAATTTACATGAATCTGTTAAAGTATAAACGTTACAATCACCGTACGAACATATAATATCAGAGGTTATAAATATACGAAAAGTACCGATTTCCAGGGTCCCTATATAGGGGCGAAAAAAGGCACAGTGAGATCAAAATTAAATTCTGCAATGACATTTGTCAATGACGAAAGAAAAGCTTACGGATCTTTGCGTTATTTGACAACTGTAAATGCTGAGCTATACGTGGGAAATAGCTCAACAATATAAAAATGGTTTGTGTACAATTTAGGGCGTTCTGCTACTATACGTATAAAAGATATTGTCATCAGCGTATGATTATTAAATATCAAAATTAGAAAGAAATATCATTTTTCATCAGGATAAAAGATCATAAACTGAAAATATGACAGAAATCTAAATCATTTGAAAGATTACCTATAGATTCATTATATGAATAATATAAAACATTTTTATTATGCCAAAAGTGATATATGTTACTCTTTAATATGATGGCTATATATTTAATATTAATTGAAATTGCTTCAACGTACCTATTTTCAATTCATTATAAAATCTACTTAAAATATAGTTTGTGTCATAAATTAATATTTTTACACATTCATTTGTTTGCAAAATATATATTATTTTTTAGACATTACAGAGACATCATTAACATTATTTAATCCATTTAAAAACATGTTTAAACTTCTTATGTTACAAGTTTTGGCCAAAAATTAATTTTAAAAATCTTGGTAACAATAAAAATATTAATGATTTTGTTTATTAAAGGTCAAATATAACTATAGTACTGATTATTAATAATAAAGGTTATAAATGATGTACCTAAAAAATATTGATTCATATCACAAAAAAAGAACAACGTAATTATCTATAAAATTAATTGTTAACAGAATGTCTATGTAGTCATTCATCAATGAATAACACGTAGCTTTGAAATATTTCAAATAAAAAGACATAATGCACATCGGAATGAGGATAGGTTATAGATAATACAAAAAATGTCAAATGAGTATATTTATGCAGTGCCCCTTTCTGGCATTGGATAATTTACAGATGTACTCTACATTTAGAGAATAAATCATTATTTGGGATAGATACAGTAAATTTTAGATCCAGAAATAAAGAGGTTGGAATTTAAGTTTCTACTTTCAACTCGGCTGATTAAATATATCCAGATGTCCATCTATATTTTTGAGTACAAGCGTGCATTGAAATGATGTCAGTAACCTTTAAGAGTCTGTTTCTCAGAAATTTACACTATACATATATTTTAATGATCGTTAAAATGTTTACTATATATTTTCCACAATAATGATTTCGAATGCTATAATAACATATTATTTTTGGTAAGGTATTTTCTTATTTTTGTGATATATAATAAATAAAATAAATGTGGCATAAATGTGGCATAATTTTAAAAAATGTTTCGGATATTATTTTAGCTATTTTAGGAAGATAAACAGTAGTAGTATCTGATTGTCTAGATCTGCGTGTATGACACAAACTTGCATTAAATTGTGCTTTGATTTATATAGATTAGTATAAATAAAATGTTCAGGATTATTTATATAAATGAGCTATACATTAAAATATAGTATAAATATATATGACGAATAAATATTCAAAATATATACTGTTAAATATGAATTTTAAATTTATGTAGAGGTACATATACAAAATTTATAAAATCATAATTTATAAACACATTCTATTTAAAAAAGTAATATACATATAAGTAAATCATAATATATAAGTAAGTAATATTTTTCGAAAATATACAGAATAGCTATAAACTCATTTAGGCTGTTAGAAATACTATTTTTTATTTTTAAACATATGGAGTTTGTTTAATGAAATCAAACGCACTTCATATTATGTATAGGTATTTATATAATAATTAAAGTCGATTTTATATATCCGAAGCCGACTATTAATGTGCAAGACGCCAGATATTTAAATTTTGAATAAGCTATAAAATCAATATTGTGTTCGCTCTTTATATTTAATTTAAATTATAAACGATTAAATTCGATGACTATTTAAGGTACTCACAATTTCGAAAATATATATATTATATATAGGGTAACATATAAGGATGAGCTAACAACGAACGTAGATATTATAAACACGCATAAATGTTAAGCAAATGATGTTTACGCACAATAGTTAAGTAGGTATATATATGTATAATATGTATTCTAATATTATTTACCATAATACATATTTTGACTTTATACAAGTCTGTCAACTGAAATGAAAATATTAGTGTAGAATAAAATGAGGTCTATTGTACTCATAGAGTAATAATACCAAAAGATTTCACATAGCACATTTGAATGTATAGGAATATCTATCAAAATTTATAGACAAGGTAATTCAACCATGCAGATTTCGACCATGTAACTCAAATCAAAACGGAAATAGTTAAAATAATTATATTTAACAATACATGCTATAAAATAGTAATAATAACGTATTATAAAACCATAAATGTTGGGTCCACACTATAATGACCAAAGAATATAGGATTATAAAGATAGATCACTTTTTTTATTCAAGCGGAAAATCCACCATTTTGAAACTGCACCAAAAATATAGAAATGTGCTTCCGAATGTCAACTACAATAATATGTAATTTATAAGAGAGAGAGAGTATAGCTTAAATTAAAAAAAAAGTTTTTCTGTACCGGCAAATAACTAGTTTTACCAAAATTATTTGGTATGCATAGCCTATATTGCACGGGCACTTTATTTCGTATTCCTATGGTTTAAAAGTAGGCAAAACTAGTTATTTATCACTATCGAAAAAAAATTATTATTCAAGCTTTACTCCATAAATGACATATTATTGTAGCTCTAATTCAACCGCACATTTCTATATTTTTAATATTCATATCAGTACTTTATATCATGTACATTGCCCGTTTGAAAATCGATCTTTCATACTGTTTTAAAACGTAATTTACCATCGTATTGATGGGAATATAAAATGGCGAACTTTGAATATTTAAACAAACATATTTACGCTTTTTTGACCGAGTGAATTCTCCTATAGTATTATTACTCTGTGATTATAAATATACGTGACATTGTCAGTTGACTGATGTTATACTTGCAATGTCAATTTCTGTCAGCAGTGTTGCACAATAATGTAAACCTGCCATGACTGAGATATCTGCTGGAATTGGACGATTCCTTTCAGTCAGGTGGTGAGGATCTTCCAGTAATAATAATGAAATATGCTCTGTGCCAACTGTTGGTCGAATCAAAAACGCATAATCTATTGATTATCGTTGAATTGATTAAATGGATGATTGATCATGGCTTTGTTAATTCTTAGTAAACGCTCTCGCTGTATGTAATTACCATAAACTCAGTATAAAAAAAATTATTGGCAAGAAATGAATATTTCAAAGTGCTCAAAACATGAACTTCCCTCTTATCTGGGTAGTACATCGCCCTCTTCGTCACACTTTTTAGGTTATACGTAGAAGGTGATTACCAACAAAAGCTTCATGAATACAACTATATTATGTATTAACTCAGTATTGTCTTTTCCTATGTCCAGCAACCTTTCGGACAGCAGACGGGCCGTGAGAATCGATATCCTGCTGCCCCTAAGCACGGATTGGTCAATATTCCCCACTCCTCCAAGGTGTGTTGCTTTTCCTATCTTGACTATGCATATTTTGCCTAACTATTACACGATTGGGGTGTCTTTGTGAATAAAAAGCTATCAGCATTAGTAGGTATTAACTATATATTTAGTATGTATTCAGTTGAAAGTATGCGTATGTTTGAAATGCATGTCTACTTGTTTCTGTTTAAACTGTATCTGTACTATAGACAGAGCCGGATTAACTCTTTGCGGGGCTATAGGCAACTGATAGGTAACTATTTTAATGGGTTAAATATATATTTTTTCTCATAACAAAGTTCTCAAAGGCCCTTCAGGGAGCGGGGCCCTAGGCAACTGCCTACTTTGCCTATGGGGTAATCCGGCACTGACTATAGATTTTCCCCACTTACAGTTGACGTTCTTTCAGTTGAATTTAATGTAGCATTGGGAATTCAAATTTAGATAGATATCCAAATGTGACATACTTCTTTCAATGTATGAAAGCATCTATTGTAACAAAAACATTTTTAAACAAGGAACGAGAATGTTTCATACGGTCAATCCAACTTAACAGGAGTCATTCAAATGTGAGCATGTAACAAGTCATTTACTTTCGTCTATTGGATTTGTTTAATGATTATAGCCTTTAAATCTCACTTTTATCCTGTTAGATATATTAGATGTAAGTATTACTGAATGCTTTTAATAAACAAAATAGTAAAATTTTAAAAATTGTCAAAATTGTGCACATCTATGTTTAACTATATTGCTATTTCGGCCTGTTTCCTAATAGTTTCTCTAGTTATACATAAAAGCGATGCACTTTTAGGGTCTGGTCACGTGTCCACCCTTTTAGGTTTAAACTGTAGTCTTCAATAAGCTGGCTTTATCCAATTCCCTTCACTTGCATGTGTTAGTCGATGCGTGGTACGGGACATAGTCATAGCAGACATTCAGACAACACGGTTTCAGCCAGTCCTCTCATCAAACAGCTGGAATTCACGGATGATGAGGCCGATGACGTCACTACTACACTCAAGACCAAGACTCTAGTCTCTCCATCCGGGGACAAGGAGACTGCTCGTTGCTCTGGCTTCTCGGTGAGTTTCTTCCCCTCCCTTTTCTCTCCATTTCTAGTTATTACCAGGATTCCTGCCCGCCCACCCGCCTTGAAAAGCAAAATTATATTTACCATATTTTTAGCTTCTCAGAAAGGTATTTTCCAAAATGTTGCTTCATGAATCGCTCGCAATTGATTTTTTAAATATTTATTCTATACGTAATACGGACGTATATATTCAGTTCTGTTTAAATCAAGTAGGACTATCAGCAAAGGAAAAAAAAGAAAACTGAAACAATGAGCGTTTTCAAATAGTAGAATCATTAACGGTTCCAATGTCGTTCTGTAGGGAATCGTTCATTTCAAAAGTCGGAAGCATTCGGCGTTTCCATAGAAATTCAGTAGATCACGTATCTGATTAAATTTCCAATACGCTTATGCCCGCCCGTGTCAAAATCGAAGACCAACAACTAAATCGTTCATTCCAAAAGTTTAATGTTTCCTGACAAAAAGAGCGTTCCTAATGATTCCACTTTTGGAAAACGCTCAATGAATAATTTAACTTGTTAGCTTATTGGAATTAATTTAGAAAAATGGGAAATGAAAAGCGTAATACATATTTCTCCGTCTTGTCTGAATAGGAACACTTTGCTTATTTACAATATCTTTCTAACATACAGCGTTGTACATAATATTTGTATTTGCTTCTAGTTCTGTTCCTAATATTATAATATACATAATTAAGCATACTGTGAACTATACATTTTAAGAGGATATATATTGGGTTACCTCATGTACATAATTGAGATTTTTATGCAGATTACATATCCTAAAATGTCATATTATTACGATATACACTATAAGAACTATACATAATAACATGTCTTTTTTACTCAGTATTATTAAAATTGCAGTTTATTGTTAATATTGTTCTTCTGTTTTGGTTTAATTATGATATTAACCCTAGAATGTACAACTTTTATTTTACTGATTTCATACAAGGAGGTCATTTTTACCTCTTAATTTTACCAGAGTTACCAATACATAACACGTCATGAAGCATATTATTTCAACATGTAGGATAGCTAAACTAAATAAATATAAACAAAGAAAAGACATAAAATCATGATACGTAAGTGTTATTCATCGACAAAAAAATAGATAAATCTAGATAGGTACACAATGAATAAGGTTCAAAACGCCTAAAATGTATAGGTATTACAAGAAACGTGTTGATTAGGTAGGTAGGTAATAGGCAACGGCTACAGAGTCATACATTACCTATTAGTTTGGTCATTGGTGAGCACAGGTGTTACAGAAATTGTTCTTCTTAGCTACATGGGCTCCACAAATCCACATTTGGCAAACTGAGCACTTAATCATTGTTTTGTTTCGTTTTCCATGGTCAAAAACTGGCAATTTCCCCTCTTTCGTTGAGGTTCATGATATGGATGGGGATTTTGTTCATTGTCCAATTGAAGGGGTTGGATTCGGGGAACTCGAACCAAGATAGTGCCTCGAGTTTTAGTGTTTTGTTGCTCTTGAATAAGGAAACAACTCAATTCGTGAATGAATTTGAAGCGAGGTAAATTAGGAGAATTGTTTATTTCCTTCCACAGTGTGTAGGCGTTCAAAGCTGCTAAGTCCAGCAGATTGCAGAACACTGCCAGCGGCCACCGGCGAGATGCCATTTTTGTGGTGAAGTGTCTAAGCATCTGGTCTACGGAGTCCACTCCTCCCTTCAATTTGTTATATTCTAGGATCATCATAGGCTTCTTTTTATCTGAAGTTTCATCGACAGCACCACGTAAGTTTTTGGAAGATAGAAGAAGAACATTTTTATTTATTTTTGGTAGGTAACTTACAACTACTGCTTAATTTTTTATTTGGAATCTAATTTTTGAGGAATATCGTGCCCTATCAAATACCAGCTGCGATCCAAAACTTTATACCAAACTTTGTTGGTTTCATTTGCATGTACTGCAGGAAACTACACCTGTTTCGTGAAGGAAAGAATTGTTCAACCACCGTGATATTTTCATGTAGCCAGTACAAGCGTAAAATAGTATCTTGGAAAAGGATTAATACTTCCGTGGTAGGCACTCGGTTGTGTACCAAAGTGAAGTAACTGTTCTTTTGGTATCAACCGGTATAGTCACAGTATTACCTACCCGAGGTGAAGCATAAGTGGCAACCATCTGTTTCTTGCTGCTGCATTCTCGAAAACACTTCTGAGGAAGGGAAGGTTGACCAGCCCAGACTTGTCATTTTCAATTTCGAATTGTGAAGCGGTCCATAGAAGTATCAACATGCAATTTTTAAAAGATATCTTAGATATTTCAAAAGTTAATAAAAATGCAAAAATTAAATATGTGGGCGTTTGCTTTCATATCTAGTCCGCTAACTTATCGAAGCCCCCTCGTATAAACACATTAAAAATTATTTGTTCGTATTTTTTAAGAAATCTGAGCTATACTTACGATAAAATCACTGCAATTTTGTTCAATGATTTTATGTGATGGACACGGAATCGACTCTGAAATATAAAATGATAAATTGTTGTAAAATATAATTCAGAATAGTGACGCATTGTTTCATTCGACAAAGCTATATAACTGATGACAAAATGTTTAAACACTCGATCAATCCAATCTAATCAACTCAATATTGAAAAATGACACATTTTTTGTTTCCAATAAATAAAAATAAACACGACTGATCACGATATTTCATATATGTACTTAGAATTGAAATATATACAAAACAATTCCAATTTCAATCAGTCAAGTTAAAAAGTATTCATATGTTTTCTTACATTTACCAATATGAAAGTGTTTGTAACAAACATAAATTTAACAAAATATATCAAATAAATATAAATTGAAGTATTACTCACCCATAGTAGCAACTACTTTTCTGACGGATTTAGGATTTACAAACAAGTTCCTTAATCCTCTTATTATCAGGAGGTCACCATCGTTGTCAATATATTCGATATGAACGCATTGGCCGATAATACGTGACATGCCATCATTCCACTCTCCATGACCTGCTTGCTGTCGACAAACTAAGTCAATATCATTTTTCACTTGAACTATATCTCCTCGTTCATACACGGACAAATCTGATTGGTAGAGGTACAGACACGTAAGTATATTAAATAGATAATGTTGAGAGATAAATGGACATTTGGCGTTTTTGTGTGACCATTGATAATATTAACAAATATTGAACAATTATTATAACGAAACATATATTTAAGTGTCATTCAATAATCAAACTAATATGACTGACATATCTCACTTGTAACATATTCAGATATATATTGATTAAAATTCGTATACAACAATATTTGATCATAGAACACTCATAAATATTTGTAGAATTAAATATACGATATATTCACTCGAAGCTCAACTAAATTTAATGCATACAGGATAGTTGAACATTAAGGGTGAGGTGATCAAAGCTGGTCGGAGGTTTTTTTACCACGCTCATGTTCGAAAACTCTAGTCTAGTTTTTTTGTGTGATCAAAATAAGTCGCAGGTTAAAACACCTCGCCACGACCGAAGTTGTGGTTTTTAACCTGACCCAAGGTACACAATTTCCGAATAGGGGTACCCCCTAGTTTTTGTTTAACTATTGGGATTTTAATAGTTTTATTTAATTCGATATTATGTAAAATTACAATTTTTTTACAGTATGAAAGGAGTGCTATTTAATTATATACAATTTAGTAAAATGAATAATATTTAAATAAGCTTACTAGCATGTTTACTTTATAACATTGTTTTTTTACAGTAGACGAAATCGACCTGGGTCGTTTA
>JAYRBW010034882.1:0-11977 GCA_036023295.1 Invenusta paracnida | reverse complement strand
TTTCTATTTCGTAGATCACAGCCGAAAACTTAATTTGGCAAAATTTGAATTTTTTATTATTATTTTGTTTAACGTATTTTAAACACTATATTATTTTTTAAAATGATGGTTTATAAAAATATTTCTACATAATATAGGTACTGTACGATCGAGACATATGTCCAAATCACTTTTGATAAAATACCTCGAGTGTTAACTTGCATACCTAAAGTATTTTATACTATATATATGTTCATATACTTATGCAACCCATTTATGTGGAAACCATTTATAAAATCTTAAATTTAAATATTTACTGTAAATATTTTGTTTGTGTTACAATTATTACAATTGTTGTGTTATTCAATTATTACAATAAATAGAAACGTATGTAATTCTATAGTAATTCATATCTGCTACATAATTAAATAATACATATAATTAATACAAGCTGCGTATGGTAATATTTTGAAAGCGTTAACTATCACATGTAAATTATATGTACAACATATAAATTCAAACGTTTTTATTGTATCATTCCAAAAGTGTGTAACTTGCGCATATTTTTTTTAATTCTAACATAAAATAAATGTATATCTAAAGGCAATAACTATATCTATTACGTAACAGTCGTTTAATTTAACTACAGTCGATTTATTTGCAGTTGGTTTATTTATAGACTGAAACAAAAAAATACTTATTGCACAACCGTGCATTAGTTTATTAAAATGAATTAAAAATGTCCAAATCTGGCTAATTTTCATTTAAAATTAAATATGTTTATTATTGATTATGCTTTTTATATGTAATATATATAGTTGTATATTATATGAGCTTAATTCAACATCGCCTTGTGCAGTCTATATATCTTATAAATCGTACATATAATCATCTTATTGTACATCTATAAATGCGTAATAACAGGACAGGTTACTTTTTTCAAAAATACTATCGTTTTGAGCTTCTTTCTCTAAGGGGTGTTTTAATCAAGAATCAACCGTTAATATACTGTATAATATTACTTAAATGACGAAATAAAGCATTCCGATATATAGTATGTATAAGCCAGGTACTATATTTTACGAATATCATACTATATTTCTCTAAGTATGGAATAGTTACGGGTTATATCGATTATCGATATCGTATTATCGTTATTATTGATTTTTAATTGATAATTATCGATTATTATCGTTATGTCGAATATCGTGATTGATATCCGGTTTATCGCCCGTAAATTAAAAACAATTTGATAATTAAATGAATAATATACTGGGAGCGTGAAAAGGGCCCTAGTATTTTATTTTATTTATTTTATTGGCTTTTAAGATATCAAACGAAGTATAAAAGGCAATACGACAGTGCAAATTTATAATAGAACTTCTAACTTATTAAAATTAATTATATTCGTTGTTCTCAGGGCAAAAGATATAAGTTTAAATAAACTTCAATCCATTGTTTTGTACGAACAAGCCACAGGAATTGTGTTAGAAAGTCCCTTTCATGGCGATTAGGTCTACGAAATAGTAGGTACCCAATATGGGTGGAATGTAAACATAAATATCGCGACACTGTGGATGATCACTATTACTCAAACCTGGCAACTAAATCACAAAATTCCCCAAAAAAGAGTAGCGTTACAAATTCAAGACTCAATCTATGTATATCTCTAGCATATCAATACTCTATGATTATTTCATTAAAAATGTGAGCAGATAAATATATATTTTGAAAAAATATAAGATATATCATTATTAATTTTCTACTTTCAAATTTCACTTTCAAAACACATAGAAGTAGATACGTATTATACCTACAAAAACATACATAACATAATAAATGTATTAATTAATTAATTAACCAACTCCAGAAGGTGAGGTGGAGCAGTTTTATAAATTGCTTTGTGGGCGAACATCAGCTGTTTTACAAGTATTTGTTTCCTAATGGGAAGCCAGTGGAGTTTGTTGAGCAGAGGACTGGATGGAGTTAACCACGATGAATTGGTTGCGAGTCTGGTTGCTGCATTTTGAACTCGTTGTAGCATACTGATAAGCCTTACAGATAATAAATGCACTATTAACATTTACAACCTCCGCTATAGCGTGAAGTCATCGTATCGTTGAGCTCAAAGTGAGGGCTGTGAGTGATGTGAATTGTATATGAACGGCCATAATGATCGGCAAGTATGTAAAAGCGGTACAAATATTACATCTATGAGAAAATTACAAATATTAGTCAGTTTTTAAAGACAATAGTCCTAGATTAGTAATAGGTATATACAGTGCGTGGGCGAATTGTAATTGAAGACAGAAATCTTACTAAACAATAAATAAATTATTCAAGACGTACTTGAATTCTACTGAATTTTCTAGAAATCGTGTATGTTTTTGAAGATCAGTCTTGTGAATTATTTGCGTATACGTTATGGTGTGCCTGTCTTTATATTTGCCCTGTAAGCCCATACTTGATTGGGATTAGATATTAATATTAATAAGCTGGCTTGAATATATGTACACCTAACATACTACTAGAAATTAAGAAGAAGAAAAATATCGTTTAATACTAGCTACATTAAGCTTATAAATATGATTTCAAATTTAAGTTTAAGTACAAACAAATGTTTGCATAACACAAAAATATTTGGTGTAATCAAAAGCTTAAGATTGTAATATGATTTTAACATATAATATAGATTAATATTATTATTATTACGATTATTATTATTATTATTATTGCGACAGCATCGTAAGCCAAGAATAAGAATAAGAATGCTACAAGCAAGGAGTATTAAATGTAGCCGTTAAGGGTCACTTTTTGGGTATTCATTATGGAGAAGTTTCACGATAGCCAACAGTTATTTGGGTTTTTGTGGCCTCTAGCACGAAGCCAACACAAACCAAATGTAAAATAATAATATTATTGATTTTTTAGTTGATTTCCAGACGCATTTTTGCAAAAAAATCTTCGTCAAATTGACCAATATTCAGACACCCATTGCGTATTATTTACATCACCAACAATAATGAGTGAAGTGTAATTCGAACCAGACTGACTTCGTCTAGTGCCTCTAATAGTTCTTAACTCGTCTACTTTGGTAAATAACATTTCACTTTTAACCTGTTTTTCCTCGTTGCTAATGGCAGGCTGTTTATACGCAGTATATTTATTTATTGTGTAAATACCACGCTTTTTTAAAAACTGTTAAGGTTTTTGGTGTATACTTGTAATAATTGAAAATATTACATTAAATCTGATTAAAGTATCTGAATACGATATATAAATGAATAAGTACCTATATATTATACGATGCATGTGATAATGATAATTAATAGGCATTTCAGTTAAGTTTGCCTCACTTATAAAAATGCATAAACATATCCTATGTATAAAAAAATCTACATATTATATATTTTATTTTTAATTACTATTAATATATTTTATTTTGTTCTTTACAATGATAATTATAAATTAAATTATAATTGAAAAATAGTATTTTAACTTCTTTTTTTATAAACATATTTTCTTTGTAGTTTATAATTTTATGAAATTCGTTCAATAGTTAATTACATTGGAGTTATTATAATGTAATTAACTGTTATTGAATTAGGCTCAAAAATGGTTACAATATATATCATTTTATAGAATTTTAGAATCATATTAATTAATAGGCATTTCAGTTAGGTTTAATAGCCTCACTTATAAAAAACAAATAAATATACATGTTAGGGTATTAAAATACACATATATTTTAGTTTCAATTAATACTAATATATTTAGTTGTATTCTTTAATGGTATGAATACATTATTTTATAATGGAAAAATGTATTATATCTATTCTTTTTTATAAACAAACTTATTTTGTTTGTCTTCAAATCCATGATGTATAATATTCAATTATAATATGTTATGCTGTAGTAGTTATTACATTTTATATTTGACTTACTCAGTTTTATTTATTTTGGACCATATATACACTGAATTTTAACTATCAATTTATGAATTTTTCTTTTAAATTTAATTTTAAATTTATAAAAAATGTATATTTATAAATGATTTTTAAAGTTTTGCATATTTCAGGATATATGCAATCAAAAATAAATTTTAGAAAAAAATACTTGTTTAATTTTGGAGTCAGAATAGTATAATCAGTTAGATTTATTCTGGACAATAAATACTTTTTGCTGCACTTTGTTTAGAAATTAATAAATGGATTGCTTACATTTTATTCTCAATTTAAAAAAATAACTTAAAAGAGATTGGATTTTATTTATTTCAGGCTACACATTGATAATTTTATTTTTCAAATATTAGTCAGGATTTCTCATTATTAATCTGTTTTTGTTTTGAAAATTGATAAATAAATAAAAAGGAATAAAAATATAGTATATCATTTTATGAAATTTGTTCATTAGATAATTACATAGGAGTTATTAAAATGTTATTAACTGTTATTGAAATAGACTCATAAATGGTTGGGAAATATATCATTTTATAGAATTTTAGAATCATAGTAATTAATAGCTGGCAATTCAGTTAGGTTTGTTTGATAGCCTTATAAAATAAAATATATATGTAAAAAAATTAAAATCCACATATATTTTATATTCAATTATGAAGTTAATATGTTTTATTGTGTTCTTTACAATGGTAAGTATATATTATTTTGTAATGGAAAAATAGTGATTTATTTATTATTGTTATAAACGCATTTACTTTGTTTGTCTTCAAATCCATGATGTATTACATTCAATAATAATATGTTGTGCTGTAGAAGTTATTACATTTTATATTTGACTCTATTTTTATTTATCCTAGACTATATATACACTGCACTTTAACTATCAATTTATGTAATGACTTTTTCAATTTAATTGATAAAAAATGTATATTTATAAATGATTTTTAATGTTTTGCAGATTTCAAAATATACCTATACAATCAAAGCTAACGTTTATAAAAAGAATACTAATTTAATTGAGGGCTCTCAATAGTATAATTGTTTCATATTATAGGTGTGTGTTCCTCTATTTATTGTCGTATCTTCTGATAGTCTGATTAAAAGAAACAGATATCTGAAAAAATGACAGAGTCGTTAAAATGCAGCCAATCATAAGACAGCATTGCCATGTATATTGAGAAAACGTCCATTCAAAACATTGTAGTCAATTAAAGATGGTGATATAAAAATTGACGCCAAGAAGATGTGTATTATTTCAATAGTTATGTCTATTCTGGGTGCCAAACTAAAAAATGCACAATTTCCAACAAGTGTACTGATAATACGTTGAATTTAGCATACTGGTTAACTAAAATAAAACTCTGGACCATTGTATTTTCTGGAGAACATAATTTATGCCAGACGTTTCGAAGATGTTATGGTATTGCTGTGGTAAGTAGTGGTATTGGTAAAGCCTCTTCTCAGTACAGTATCGCCTCGACTGTGAAATAGCCACATTAATTTCTAGATGCGTAACTCACATAAATAATTTTTATAATTAGTTTACTGTCACTCTTGTATGATTGTGGTTGGTGTGTGTTGTCGGTTGCCAGATAAACATTCGACACATTTTTTTTATTTTGTCACCAAGAATAGACATAACTATTAAAATAATACACATCTTCTTGGCGTCATTTTTTATATCACCATCTTATATTGACTACCATGTTTTGAATGGACGTTTTCTCAATATACATGGTAATTTTATCTTATGATTGGCTGCATTTTAACGACTCTGTCAGGGTTTTTTTAGTTGATATAGGCATAATAATATAAGCATCTTTGTAGGTTTACTATATTTTATAATGAACAGTCATAAATGCATTGCGTCGCGTCGTGTTTTGTGGGCCTGGCCTTTATTTTCAATAACATTTATATAAATCTATTCTCTATGAATTATTATTGCATAGGATAGAGTTTTAGCATTAAAAATATTTGAACAGAGTTTATTTACTCTAAGAAAAATTGTAGAATGGAGTTAGAATAGATGGCTAGATTATCATAACTCTGACAGGATAAAGAAAGAAACTTGTGGCAGGAAATCATATTTATATAGCTTTTTTCTATTTACTAATTTTGCAAGTAGTATATTAATTAAGTTCAGATATTAACATACGATTGTGAAAGATAAAAATGAATTCATGATAATTTAATAATTAATGTTATGAGATAAAACAATTTTATTTTGTTTTATAGTGACCATTTTATATTTAAATATTACGTTAATAATTTTTTTAAATCATGCTTTTGACCATAACTACTCCAAATCTAAAATACTTGTCAAATTAACACCCTGTATAATTTAATTTGAAACTAAAACCAATACCTAAGGACAGATATAGCTATAGAGTTATAATAATTAGGTACATATATTATACTGTCTTTGATAGCTAATTTTATACTAAAATAAATGAAAAATATAAATACACATTAAATATTTTCTTTTGCTTTATTTTTAAAGAAAAAAACGTTAAAGTTGGTGTAAACGTATAATAATAGTTCGTTTATTTTATATTATATGGCAAAATGGGATAAAACGGACAGCAATTTATATATTAATAAGCGAGAGAAATATTTGTGAATTATTTGTGTTTGAACTGCTAACAATCTGTTTTAACCAACTACTTATATGTATGATTATTTCCATAAGTATACTGATACAACATTTCCAATCTCGTTCACTGGAACATTCACTATTATTTAAATATATAATTTATAACTTATGTGTTTTTTTCTTACACATATTACCTATGCATTGCCCTATAATTATGTAATATTCTATACCTATTATAGTTTTATATATATTGTATTTTATGACTTTCAGAGTCCAACATTCCTAGATAGGTTTTATAATTTTAAAAATATACAATAACATACAATGAAACTTTTTTATTATTAAGACTCGATAAAGTTTATTTAAAACACAATAAAAATCCTAATTATAGACTAAAGATATCAAAAACTGTGATACAATTTCTCATGAACATGAATAAAAGTTTAAAAAGCAAACCGGTCACAAAAATAAGTTTTAAGATAATCATCAAATGAATAGTACAAACAGAAATTAAGATTAAAAAATGAGAAAAAGCAAATTTTTCTAAAATGTAAGTCTAAATACATAGCATATAATATATATATATATATATGTGGTATTATAATAAACATGTATATATCTTAATTCTTAGCTGTACACAACGACCACGTCTGTTTTCGTATTATAATTTATACTAAAACAATTTTATATTAATTTAGAAGTAAATATCATAATTAAAAATTATAGAAATACTTGTACCTAAACTGTGGCAATCTGACGGCGTAATTTAATAGTTTAAAATAAAGCTTATCTCATTACATCGTCAACATTAACCTATACTTATGTATCTTGTAAACAATTATGACACATCCTTTATGACAATTATCCCTTTCTCCTCCCAACGTAGCGTTCAATTTATAGAGATTTAATAAAAATCCCAATCATTCAATATTAGTACGGGCGCTAGCGGAAGCCTCCAGCAACAAGGAACGAGGTATACCAACATTGACCCCCTCTATAATTGTAGACAATGGTGTCGTGTCAAACCTTCAAAAATAGACATTGTTGGAAGGGTTTGTTTGGAGCACAGTGGCATTTTAAAATGTCCTATATCAAAGAATAGGAATATTTGTAGAATTTAAACTCAATTTTCTAAAATACTTATTTTCAATATAATATAAATATGTATAATCGTTTTAAAAGTTATGTTGCATATGATATTAAACGTAGGTATATCTATTGTCTTTATCGGAACAAAAGTGAATATATATGTATTGTATATAGATTAGGTTAGTTTATTTAATATTTATTAAAAACACAATAATGCAAATGCTATTTGACAATTATTTTCAGATGAAATCTGACACACAACAGAAACACCGTACCTGAAAGGTAGAAAAATAAAAAATGTTATTTTTTATGATTTCGCACATTATATAGTATTTGTTTTAATAGTGAGCTTGCAATAATTGAGTACATCCATGTTAATACTGAACATTATTGGTATAAGTAGATGGTTTTTCGTTTTCCTTTGAACTACATAATCTAAAAACTTGACAATACCTACTTTATGAATATTTGAAATTATTTCCCAAGACGATTGATTGGATAGCCTATGCAAAAGTAATAATTAATAAATATGAACATTTAAAGGCTGTCAGAGAATTGCTTGCCCAGAAAACACTGTAGCCCTTAATTTAGACCTTATACAGTGGCAGAAGAATTACACAGCTTTATTAATAAACAATTGACAAGTTAACGGAGTTTTTTATAATCAATACAAAGATCAAAATATGATATGATCGCTATAGCGACATGTTTCGTATAATTTGCAATACATATCGTCAGGCATATTGAGTAAGAAATAGTGAGTACCTTTTATAAGAAGATATAATTGCCAGAATTTAATAAAGTTTGTTTGAGAGTTGGATTACAATAATTAATATAGAATTAATAGACAACTCTATAGCTTACTTGGTATTCTAAATAAATGCGATACATATTACTTGACTTGTCATAAATATAAAACTCTCGACACTTGAAAATGTCTCAATAAATAACGATAACACTAATTTTTATATTCTTTGTGATCATTTATCAGAATTATTTCAACTAAAAGCCAAGAAAACTGTTCACTCACTTAAATTGTCCCTTTAGGGTTGATTTTAAATCTTTTAACATTTTAAATTATATTAAAGATAATTTTCCTTTAATTCTAAAGTCGAATGTTGTTTGTAATTTTACTTGTTCTGTGAACATAAGTAAAACTAAACGGTACTTAATTCACAAGGATTTCCTAACATAACAAATACATGTAATTATAACTCGGTCATTTCTTTTCAGGGATAATCACGTTCTTGTACTTATTCTGATTTTAATATATTAAATCATGCCATTGAAGCTTTATAGAGTAAGTCTACATAATAAAGAGACTCTATAATATTAATCATTTAATCAATCGCTCAACTAAACTTTAGTAAATATTGGCAATTCATGTCTTTGAAAATGTTATACCTAATTACGTAATCACTGAATTCATGTTACATAATATGTACCTTCTGTAATGATAATTGTAATCACTATTTGTTACATTTATTACAATGAATATATATATATATATAAATGTATTTTTAATTTAATATTAATTTACTATGCCTGACAATGTGTATATTGTAATACACAAAACATGTCGCTATCATGTAATTTTAATTAATCAGATTTTAATAATTTCTATGAATAAAATAATGCCACTATTATTTAACTATAAAAGAAAAATCAATACATTATTTATATAATACACATGTGACAAAATTCCACCAATATAATTAAACTTCTTTTGTCATTTAATTTTTAAAACAAAGTAAAAATTAATAACACACAAATAATTACGTTTCAACAACACTTAACAATTACTCGAATTTACGGTTTTACAGGTACACATTTCTTTAACCCCACAATATCAATAGTTTCATTGTAAAATCTTGACTTATTTTTGTGCATATTAATTATATTAAAATTATATAATATATTATGTTACGTACATGTATCTTCCATTGAATAGACATATGCTATGTATTAAGTAGTACATATATCTATGAAGAAGATTCATAGTGGTTATTCATAGAGAATAGAATCTTCAAATTCAAACGGACGCCCATAACCTCCACCCATTAACTTTTTAAGGGTATCTGTTCCTGCATTGGCACCTTCAGCAGTTGATGCCAACATGACAGAAAGGACCGTAATCAGGACAAGAAGGCAGATAAGATTTGTGAAATTCATGATTAATAATCAATTGCAGGAACACCTGACTATGGAAAGATAATTATAGGTACCGGTATAGATTAGTTTATATGGTTATGAAAGCGAGGAGCAGCTTTATATATATACTAATACATATCTTGAAAATTGTCGAGTAATACATATGTATATGGGATTATTTACACAGCTGCGTTTATTTAAAGACAAACCTATTCGCCAACTGCGACAAACAGTATTTTAGTAAAAACAAATTATAAAATTCAAATAATTAAATGTGCTAGTTTTTATAACAATTTTTAACTGCTTTAATGTTCAGATATTTTATACTATATCATTATAGGTTCTACTAACGCGTTACGTGGAAAGCAAAGTCAATAATAATATAAAGTAATACGCTACAGTAGCAAAACATGTTATAGAATAATTAAAAGGCGTAATATTACTATAACACTAGCGAAAGTGCTATTATATATTATGTATTCCAAAATTTAATCTGTTTGCAAGATTAAATTACCTCTTATTCGCGCCTGGTGACACTTTGTAGTTTCCGACATCCAACTAAGTAAATGTTATTGTTATTGTCACAGAGACACCCACCTAGGCGAAATAATTTGTATAATCCGTCTTTAAAATGGAATGGTAAAGAATATTGTTTTTTTATATTTTTGGTTTAAATTTGTTAATATTGAAACTAAACAAGGTTTAAAATACACTTTGTATGATATGTATATATAAATGTTTTGTAATAGACAAAATATTATAATTTTCTGTAGTTTATGCTTACTAAAGAGAGATTTCTAATACATAAAACACACACATTTATATAAATAGTATATATCGCACACTGCGAACAATTTTCATTTTTTTATAAAACTTTCGCTGTATACATATTTAGAAATAGTTAAATTATAATTTTCACAATTAATAAATAAGCAATCTATTAGTGAATATATATATTGTATAATTCTAGAATTTATATGAATTTAACATGATACCGAATTCGAAAGTTTTGAGTTTCCGATGTTTACCATTCCGATGAACCATACTGCTTCGTTTGTCTTTAAAATGTCAACGAACTTTATTTTCCCGTGCAAAGATAAAGCTTATAAATGCTTTAAATACAACATATAGAATAATGAACAAATAGTACTTTCTATACTCCTAATGTATATATATAATAACGTCTTCTTCGCCGACATCGAACAAAACTCTTTTTTTCATTTTTACGAAAAGAACACCTAATAAGACATACTTAAGACGTCTGATTTTTTATATAAATATTATACCTACCTATAATTCCTTCGAACTATGACAAGATTGATGAATTGTCAATTGTCAAATGCCAAATCTTGCATAATCAGGGTCGCACGACTGACTTTGGCATTACTGTAAATTAAAGACTTTTATGTTAGTCATTGGAATTTGGCAATTTGTTCAACAATTCAGGGAAAGCTATGCGAGCCATAACATATTTAAACAATTGCAAACTTTGAGAAAAATATACCAATATAAAAGCAATGTACAACAATATATTTGTTTTGCTAATTTTAATTATAGACTTGTATTAAACTATTTATATAATTTTAAGTATAAATTTCGATGCTAAATACATATTCATATTGAAGAATAGATTAAATGAATTATACAAGAAAAAGTAAAAATTATTAAAAGAAAAAAATGACATCATAAATACTGTTGTATTTTAAGACCGTGTGATTATATAACATAACATATATATCGAAAGTGGCTATCGTCTACTTTCTACCCTCTATATTACACTCCATTGCTGTACAAGATTGCTATTATTGTACTTTAATTCACAAATATTCGCTTATTATTATTATTATTATTATATAAGGCTGTCTTCAAATTTTTAATGAATCTACATATCTAGCTACTTCATATTGTTAACATAATCTACGATTTGTTACCATTCGTGCTCAGATTTCCTTGAACTTCTAACTATTGAACATTATTTAGTTACAAAACATAAGCAATAGTAAGCCTAACCTAAGAAATCTAAATAATCTAAATAACCTTCTAAATTTAACACTAAATCTAACCTAACCTTAACCCTAAGCATTACGGCTGCCATAATTCTGTATAGTCCATATTAAATATAATACTACAGTAGTGGTAGTAGTAGTAGTAGTAGTAGTAGTAGTAGTAGTAGTAGTAGTAGTAGTAGTAGTAGTAGTAGTAGTAG